>UCOJ01000377.1:0-115338 GCA_900474305.1 Cecidostiba fungosa
AGCCAGTAGTGTGCCAGTATCCCTGGGAAATAATTTATTCATTCCTTACATATACCGAAAGGCCCAAAAGAGCATCGGCGCCACATGGGCTAAAGCCTGTAAGCTTATGGGCGAACATTCCCAAATACTGTTCAGTGGCAGACAGGACGTTAGGTAGTTATGTAATAATATGAAAAATTACTTACGAGAATTATTAGACCAACTATTGGACTCAAGGGCCCAGGACACATAGTCCATCACCAGGAGGAGACGTCTACGCATTGCTTCAAGTCTTTGACGCAGTGGATCGCTACTGCTAGCGGGTGTAGAGTTTTTCTTATTGTTTTCCATCTCGAACAACAACTTTCACACACACTTGAGTAGACAGGACTAACTTGCGCACTTCAAGATGAGTGAACTGACTGACCACAGCACACAACCCAGGTTTTATTGCCAAAATCGTAGCTAACCCTTCTACTACATTTTGCCAAAAGTCCTACTGGCCAACCCTTGAATTGCCATGCTGGCCCAAGGACAAATACAGCGATAACGTGTCTTCAGTCTTCCGGCTGTAGTCGAAGCGGATTATCAGTAATTCTGTAGGGAACCGTGAGACCTTCAGGTTTGCGTCATTGGATCAAAAGGTCGCTCTCTTTTTTCGTACTAGATGCGCGCTTCACTTCTTTCGAAATAAAACGAAGCTCTTAGAGGATGTCCGTAGCATTGAGCGTCGTGATAAGAGACAGAATCGAACTTGGTACTATGATAATAGGCGTAGTGCTCGGTCTCATCTTTTGTTGGGGTACTGCAAGTGTTGTTGGTTGAGATATAAAAATAATGATCATTGCTATAATTTCATCAAAGAAATTAATACAATAATAAAATACAATTTTATTTTTATGCATAAATAATTTCATAGCCTTTGCTTTATGCATATATACTATAGAACTTAAAAACAACAAACCTGGTGCTTTAGGCGGCTGCATGAGTCGCGGTTTCTCGCCGCTGATGAGCGCTTGGATTGTCGATCCATGATACGAAGCCGTAGTTTGAATTTTGAACCCACTTGTCGTCTCCTCCAGCTTAGTAAAGCGCTCTTGACCATATCGATTGTATGCCCGCTGCTGATTATTTGGAATTGCCGACTTAGACAGTGGCGTCGCTGCCGAGGCATGTCGAGGAGTAGTTTGGTAACCTGGCTTCTTACTGGTTTCACGCTCTTTGATACTATCAAGGATAGCAAAAACGTTTGTTGCAAATTCCTAAAAATGGCCATAATAAAAGAAGTGGCGAATTCGACGACCACATTACACAATTTTTCCGGGGGATTCGGTGTCGATAATCCAAAATCAGTATTGATAAGAATCAAAATTACACCCCCTTGAATTCAGGGCCGCACCCCTATCTTCATTCATATCATATTAATTGATAATAAATATTTCATCCCCTACAGTTTTTTCGTTATTTGACAACCTTTGCACAATTACTTTTCTTTTAAATTATGCTAATAGAAAGGTCTCAAAGAAAGCCACCAATTGGTACAATTTTTATTTTAGGGCCGCGCACCCTTGACCTCGTGAAAAAAAGGACCGAAAAGGATTTTTTTTAAATGGCCTGAATACAAGCCGTAGCTAATTCAAGCTCTTTGCACAATTTTACCGGGGGATTAAGCGACGAAAATCGAAGTTTATTTTATTAGAAGCAAAATTACACCCCCATGAATTCAGGGCCGAACCCTATTATTTCACTGTATATGTGAAAAAATGTTTACTATACAAACTTAAATCTCGCGGTACAATGCGTGTTATGAACTCTTAATAAGATTTAATTTTATTAAATTAATACCGATCCATATATTATGAACCTTCTTAGAAAAATACAAAAAATCATCACATTCTACTTCAAGCTAATCCAAAATCCACACAATATAGTCACAACCCTATATAGGCCCTAGCAGCTAATACCCTCAACTTGATAAAAGAAAAATAGACACACGTACTCCATAATATACTACTCTATCTATCCGTAACCCAAGCCCTGCGGACTGATGCACAGCAGAAAAGAAGAAGAAGACGAGACGATTCCAAGCTAAAATCCAATGATACATTAATACAGCGAGCCAACAAAGTGATATTACACGAAACAAAGACGCGCCAAGAGAGAGAGAGAGAGAAGAATCATCATCGCACATGCTGCATCGCACCGCTGCAGAAAGAAAGAGAGATTCTGCACACAGGCGTGGAAGGTAAACAGACGAGGAGCCAATCGTCGGGTCTGTTAGCTTCGAGGATGGCCGTCCCCTTCGAGTCGAGGGTTGGCCGATTGCGCGCACATAGCTTCTAACAGCTATATACTGTGTCGGATGCTGGCCTGTACATCTTTTTCGACGAGCTCTTTTGTCTTCTTCTCCTTCTCGTTGTTATACTACTTTGACACGGGCTGTTATACACTACTGCTTTCCAAAACTTCGTGTGACATTTTTTTTTCCTTTTTTTGAGGCAGCAGATACGTTTAATTTTAATTTTTAGATTTGGCCAATGTTTTGGTACAACTATCGAGTTTGAAAAAAAAGTTCCTGTTAATAACGTCTGCTGCAAATAAAATGAATTTTTTTAATTTTCACCGTTAAAAATTTTATCAAGTCAAGGGTAACTACTGAAACAAGTGCGCGTTTCGTCGTGACTCAAAATCGAAAATGTTGCGAGGAAAGTTGAAAAAGTCCGAGGAGGACGAGGAGTCAGCGGCTGCTGGTGAACCACGACAAAGGAGACCAAAATGCGCGAGATGTAGAAATCACGGGCTGATATCCTGGTTGAGGGGACACAAGCGCGAGTGTCGGTACCGCGAGTGCTTTTGTCCCAAGTGTTCACTCATTGCTGAGAGACAACGAGTTATGGCTGCACAGGTAAGGACTTTTAAAGTTTAAAATTCATTTGAGTGTTTATTTTCGTGGTAACGATTGATTTTCAGCTAAAATATACAGAAGATCGTTTTAGTGCTTGTTGTATTAAAGTCGCTGTTTTTTTTCTTTAATATTATTGATTTCCTGTCCCTACGTATTTTACTAACTCAGACATTATGTTATTATAAAAAACATTAATTATTTTTAGTATCCAGTATTATATGTGTACTTTATATATTCAAGCATTTATGCGCGTAAAATCTTAACTAAAAGGATAATATTACCTATAGAAAAATTACTTCATACAAAAAAATCGGTATGACACAAAGTATACTATTCATAATTTCAAATATTCGAATACAACAAGCAACGCAGTAACGAGAAAAAGCGATATACACATTAAATCTATATAAAACCAATACATCTTTCTCGAGATAGCTCAAAGAAGATAGACATCGCAGACAAGCGTTTCAATCCGCGCCGGCAAGAGTCAAATCCATTAACGTGACGAGCGCGCGCGTCGAGTTTCATTTCTGTTTGCATAGGCATTATGACACCCGATCTTCCTTATACAAGGGATGATGCTGCTGCTGCCGTTGTGATGATGGTCCATGAGTTTATATCCACACCTACACTTCTTCGTCGCAACTGATGTCTGACGAAGGCACTTGAGCGAGTGATTTCGATGTGTATATTTGCTGTGGTCGCATTATAATGTAGAAATGAATATTGCTTTCAGCCAAGGGATAGGGGTTTCATTGATGAGCTTCATCGTCATCAGTCGTTATATGAATATCAATTTCGCGATCTATTTTTTCTTTTTACTTTTAGCTGAATATTTATATTTACAAAATTAATATAGATAAATATTATACATATATTTTTAGAAAAGTTTTCTATCTTCGTTAGGTTTAACATCTTTTGTAATAGACATAACAATAAAAAAAAATGACATGATGGTAACGAGTAAACGATTGTTTAAAGGTTGCGTTGAAGAGGCAACAGGCAGCCGAGGACGCGATAGCGCTGAGCATGGCAAAGGTAACAACGGGACAAAAGCTGAATCGGCTTCCGCCAGGGAAGATTTTCGGCATGACAGTGACGGAGCCGGATACAAGCGCTAAGCCGAAACTGGATCAGCCAAATCCGAGCAGTATTAAAGCGATTTTTAGCGAAGCGAAGGCAAACGCGCAGAAAGAGGCCGACGAGAAAAATCAATCGGTTGAGCCGAAAATTTCGGCTAAAAATTTGAAGGTAAATTATTATTGTCGAGTTGATTTATTGATTTAACGAATGACTATAAGAGACAAAAGTATAGATTTTTTTTAATGTTAGATATAGAAATAGCTATATTGAATTGTGCGAAATTTTTAAATAATGAATGAAAATTTTGAATTTAATTTCGTGTACGTATACTATAACGATTTACGAAAAAACCACAGCTGGAAGATACAGAGAAACCTCGACATAATTCACCATCCATTATCACGACCGACTCGACCGGCAGCAGCAAATCTCCAACAACAATATCCCAAGCGTCAGTAGACACACTATCTCGACTATTTCCGGGCACAAAACTCTCGGTCCTACAGTTAGTCCTTCAGCGATGCGGACAGGACCTCCTCAAGGCCATCGAGTACTTTGCAAGTAATGGACCTACGGAACGTGTTTCGGCTTTTCGTCCACCAGCTAGTCAACAACAGTCGACGTCGACAAGCTGCAGTGAAAAATCGGAAATGCCGTCAACAATGCAGATCGAGAGGTCGAGTGATGTGGGACTTGGATTACAACCGTCGGTGTACTCGGCGAATTTACATGCCGATGGCTCGTTGGTAAGAGATAATTTTGAAGTTTTTTTATAACTTTCTTTTACTAGTTAATGTTGATTGAAATATAAAGCATAAGTTATATGGGTAGTTGGTATTATTAAAATTTTTAAGAACATATGTAAAAACAAGCATTGCAAGCTTCGAAGTTTCTTTTCATAGCAATATTTATCATTTTCATTTTTGAAATTATTACTTTTTTGTCGTATATAAATTAATATAGAGATAAAAAAATATATTTCTTTTATAAAAATAAATTATTCCTTTTTGCAGGGCTGCTGTTTTGTGAATGTCGTATCAGACTCGGTACCTCGAGGTCTGGAAGTTTGCACTGCTGGTTTCCCTTTGAGCAAACCGACGACTTACGAACGCAACTTTTTCGATTCCGGACTCCCACAACCCCAAGCTCAGTTACCACAAAGGCCGATCTTTCACCTGCCTTCGTTTATTCCGAGAATACCTTGCGTCCAACCAAATTGTTTGCTTTGTTATAAGTTCACGTGAATATTTCATTTTTGTTTAAGAATGTACATTGATTATGTTTGTTAGCAACACATTAATATTTATTATATATCGTTTTTATTATAGTTATTCAACACTATGTAAAATAACTTATTGCAGTTTGTATTTCAAGTAACTAATATTGTCCATGATTAATTATTAGACTATATAGTGTAAATTATTCTATTAGGGGCATTAATGAGCTGTTAAAAGAAAGGTGTATAAATAGAAAGTCAATAAATGATTGCACGCTTGAAAATCTTTTATTGTTGAAAAGTTTTGTTTCCAATAAATTTTCTCTTTCGTCACTTTAAAATCGTTACTATAAGGTATAATTATATTAATAATGATAATAACTGCTTCTTTCTCTTCTATCACTTGAATACCTTATATACAAACCATGTTTTCAGGAAGATCTAGCAGACTGAATAAGAGACGAGCATCGCTATAGCGCAGGCGCGTTTGCGCTTATATGTTTAATTAATTTGTTACTAAATACGGAAAGTATTTCATATTACTCTATAAACAATGTCGCTAATCACTCATGGCGATGATAATCCTAACAATCGAGACAACTCTGTACTATAGTGTCACACGGTAATTAAAAATAAAGGTCAATTTTTTAAATAATTTTTTGTCATCTAACGTTCACGTCCTGACTAAAAAGTCGCAAAAGGAAATAACTAGAGATGAGGGGAACAAAGAAAAACACATACAAAGGACGAGGAGCTTATGCATGATAAGTGCGAATATGATGTGTATTATGTCATACAAGAAGGAAAAAAGCGGGCTCACAGTTCTCAATTGAAAGTGCAAACGTTAGCTGCTGCACTATATGTATATGTACATACAAAGAGAAAGGAAAGAAAAATCTGTAGTGCGGGTGGGGAGTACGGAGACGGGGTAAAAGCAATCGAGTTAGGAAGATTCGATCGGATGTATAAACAAGTGGATGCCCGCGAGGGTTTACTTTCGCGATTTACTCATCTCGCGCGCGTACGGCCGAGCCGGAGAAATGGAGCGGACGCGGAAAGAGAAGGAGAAAAATACTGCGGTCCCACCATACGCGGCGTGACTCGAATTACACACGAGAGAACGCGCTACCGCCCTTTAACTTTTTGCCGCCGGAAACTTAACTAAATACACACATTGTGGCTGCGCAGACGAGTGCGGATACGCTCGGCTAA
Organism: Cecidostiba fungosa; assembly: GCA_900474305.1. NCBI lineage: Eukaryota > Metazoa > Arthropoda > Insecta > Hymenoptera > Pteromalidae > Cecidostiba > Cecidostiba fungosa. The sequence goes on from UCOJ01000377.1 coordinate 6,396, forward strand.
ATTCGATTGACGAATTCAATGGTAGCGCGTCGCTGCTGGCTAGACGCAACGATGATGCATCCACTCTCTTCTTCCCAGTGTTCTTCCTTTGTATTGTAGAATATATATATACACTTTCTATGGTGATGGTTTAGAACCGCAGATGTGCTTTGTTCTTTATCATATGCCTGGAAATAAAAAGATGATTAGTTTTTAATATGTATTAGGAATATCTTATTTCGCAATGTATTACATAAATTTTTTTTTAAATTACAAAAATATACTCACTTGTCCAAGACTTCCCAGAACTTCATTATGGCCGCCCGATCCAAATGTCTTTTTGTCTTACTCAACTCGATGACCGTAACGGCCCATCGAGCGACATTTGCATCTAAACGCATCTCGCTTTCCTTAATGTGGAAAGCACATACTGTAAGTAAAACGCAAACGTTAAAAACATATTTTCAAATAAAGGCAAATGTATTCACGAAAACAACATGGAAAAAAACTTACTTTTTGAAAATATTTCTACGGGATTGCCGTCAAAAGGCCATCCTTTGAACTGCCATGAAGGCCCCATAACGAATACCGCGACAACTCTTTCCCAGTCGGCATTCGTCAGCTTCTGGGGGTTATCGACCACACGGTAGGGTACAGTGAAGCCTGCGTCTTTGCGCCTCTGCAACAGTATCTCGTTCTCGCGTTTAAGACCCGATGCGCGCTTTTCGTCGTTCGAGACGTATTTCAGATCCTGCAGTATTTCCTTCGCGTTGTACATCGTAATGAGTGACGTGTTGGCGCTTGGGATAATGATAATTGGTGTCCGACTTGGTCGTTTGTTCTGAGCTACCTGCTGTGGCGTGAGCTTGGCAGCTGAGGTTGGTAGAAGGCCGGAAGTCGGTGTGGCACTTGGATTTCCAGCTAGAATTCAAAGATCGTATTGTAGTTTTTTCACTGATTTTACTAACTAATGGACGAAAAATTTCATATTCAAAGAATCGATACTTACGAGCACTTGGTGGTGGTTTTCGAATAGCTGGGTTGGTACCTTCTGTCACGGATTTCAAAGTCATACCGTGGTAAGTTCCCATAGTATCAATTTTGAATCCTTCAGTTTCTTCCTTTTGACGAATGAAACGTTCCTGATCGTATCTGTTGTACACAGCTGGTTGTGGCAGTGGTCTCATGGGGGTTGATCGAGGTGTGACCATTGGAGTCGGTGCCATTGGACCTCTATTCTTACCATCCTCTCTAGCCTTAATACTTTGTAATATCAAGAAAATATTTTTTGCGAAAATCTAAAAATAATAATTTATTTAATAATTTATTTAAAAAAAATGTGATATCAATATATAAGATGATTATCTAGTTACCTTCCCACTAGACTGTAGAATAGTGGTCCTTGTCCGCCACTGTCTTTCTCGAGAAACAATATCTTTTGTATCATCAACATCCATGTCTAAGATTACTCGCAGATCTGATCCCATTCCAATATCATCATTTTCTTTGATGGTAGTTCTCTTCTTCGCCAATCGTTTGGCCTTGATAGCTGCAATCTTTTCAACTGACATAGCCTCTGAAAGAGACTTGATATTTTCAACTGTGACAGATGCTTCTTTTGGAGCATCCAATCTAGCAGCCAGTTGTTCTTTAACTTTCTGGACATGTGTCTCTTCAAAGCGGGGCTTCTTGGATCCACTTTCCAAGCCATCCTCAGCAGTACGTTTTACTTGTGTTGGAATTTCAAGAGGTGCTGATTTATCAATAGCTACCGAAGTAGCCGTTTCACCATTCAGATAGGCCAACAGATCTTTTCTGTCTGGACGACGTACAACTGGAATATTTTCAGCAGCTGCTTGCCGCACATATACTGGATGTGTAAGTTGAACATGTCTGAGTAAGAATAATAGGCACTCAAGAGTATAATATTCTTTTGGTGCGCCTTCTTTTCCAGACCTATAAGATAATAGACTCATGGTTAGTGTGATCAATATGTAAAAATATCTGAATAATTAATTATTATTTAATAAATCAATAAAAATAAAAATTAATAAGTGAGTATACATTAAATATTAAAACATTATGATTCGAAATTAGAATTTAGAAAAAATAAAGTATCCATCCACATGTGGATGGATAGCTAATACAATTTGTAAAATTTAATTAGATTATATATTATGAAAACATCACAAATCATTAATCCAATTCCTGTTACTATGTAAAAAAAAGCACTGAATAGGAAAAAACGATGATAATGAAGTAAAGTGAAAGGTGTTGATAAAATCAGTATATGTTTCATAAAATGTCACATGTTAGGTTAAGATAATCGGATTGAGCTTCTAAAATATGCATCTTATAATGTATATAAATTAAATTTTCAGAATCTAGGGATGCAATTTTGTTATTCAATTATGTTGAAGTACCATTCAGTACTATATACGTTAAGTAAATTTGCGAAGCAACAAACATAGGTATACTTTAAACAAATCAGTATTCATTTCACGATAAAACTTAGTCGTGTAAAAAAAGGTTAAAAATTCGAAAAAAATTCTGCCACCTTGACTAATCCACTTAACTCCAAATTGACAGAATTGAAAGAATTTTACAATTGTTTACAAATAAACAAGGTGTAAAGGCACCTTGCACCAGATTGGAGCAACGTAGCGTGACGAATTTCTCGAAATACAAAAGAAATGAGGCCAAGTACGGCGATACTTACCCGTAAGTTAGGTAGTTGGTTTTCACGGATTTCGGCCAGGAGAACTCGCCGAATATAATTTGTTTATCGCGCTCGATAATTTCCTTTTTATTAACATTGTACTGGCGAAGCAAACTCAACGGGTCCGCCATGTTCGTGCAAACTGCCGAGTCGAGAGTAAGTCTGTTCGGATATAATGTCGGTGTGACGTGTGACGTCGGCGTTCTAGTAGGTATGCTCTAAGGCCGTAGCTGGAGTGGGATGTAGGTGGGTGGAGTAATGTAAGGTTACACCGCCATTTTAACGCAATATTTTTCATAGTACATTATTATTAAATAGAAATATCTAAATTTATTTATATCATATAATAAGTTTTACAAAAAAAAGTAATAAATCAATGATGGATAAATGAAAACAACAAATTCTTATATTATAATTTATTTAAAAAGCCCGCTGCAGCACCGTGGCGCCCTCTTCACAACGTAAACAAGAACTAACCAGGATATCTCGAATAACTTTTCTCGACTTCGAAAACCAACTTCACTTTCATAAGTTGTCTTCGTCTTCGTGAAGTTAAAGTCCGGTCCGGCAACGCTGTTTTCGGAGATTTTCTGTGCACAGCGCCGCAGTAGTGTCAGCCGAAAAAAGACGGACAGGAGCAAAACACTTTCATTGTTTATATTTCAGCTCGGTAGCATTTCTGGCCTAGAGATTTTGTAAATAGTCCGAAACTTACATGTTCATCACAACCAAGTCTGCGTTCAATTTACAAAGTCTTAGATCGTAGTCGAGTGAATTGACAGAAACGAAACAAGTAAACAAGCGGCAAAGCGGAGCAGCAGCTGACAAGTGCATATCTGCATTTTCATGTGCATCTGCTGGTAGAAAAATCCGATGGTAATTCATACGAGCGGTACCTTCGTGAGTTTAAAGAGACGAAAAGAAGATTATCCGAAAATTTCATTTGTGATACTTACATGTTTGTGTTTACGAATGAAAGCTGTGGAAAATCGACTGTCTTTTGTCTGTTCTGCTGTTCATCTACTTGGGATAATTACAGATTGAATTTCTTATGTTATACACAGTATTTGTAATGCATAATCTTTCTTGTTTTTCAGATTTATAAAAAACAATGAGTTTCAATGATAAGCACGAAAGCATGTCGAAAGATGAGTGGATGGCAAAGCTGGAAGAGGGCTCGCATATACAGCGGGTCCAGATGAACAACCTTATTATGAACTATCTGGTAACAGGTGCGTTGTGGAATGATGAGTACCTTTCAACTTTTAAAATAGTTGATATTTTAAATTATTGAGAAATTAAAATATTGATAATGTTTGCAGAGGGCTTTAAAGAAGCTGCAGAAAAGTTCCAGCAGGAGTCAGGTGTTGGACCAACAGTTGAATTAAACTCCTTGGATGATAGAATTCGTATTCGTGATGCTATTCAGAATGGCCGGATAGAGGAGGCCAAGGATTTGGTGAATCAGTTGCATCCGGAACTATTAGATAATGACAGATACCTGCATTTCCATCTTCAACAGTTGCATCTGATTGAATTGATTCGTACAGGTCGTATAGAAGAAGCACTGCAGTTTGCACAGGAGCAACTGAGTGAAGCTGGAGAATCAGATGAAAATATTTTAAGTGAATTAGAACGTACGTTGGCACTATTGGCTTTTGATGAGCCACATAAGAGCCCATTTAGCGACTTGTTACACCCAACACATCGGCAGAAGTTATCTGAATTGACAAGCTGGTTTTTTTAAATTGTACAAATTATTAATCTGACTTGTGCTCTATTATTTTCTAGATTGCAAGTGAATTAAATGCTGCTATATTAAAAATGGAGCACCAAGAATCGACTAGCCCGCGACTGAATAATTTATTAAAAATGATCCTTTGGGCTCAGGATGAATTGGACAAGAAAAAAGTGAAATATCCGAAGATGACTGATTTGGGCAATGCTACAATTGAAAGTCCCAAATAATAAGGTTCTGCAGAAAAATAATTTTAGAATAGTTTTTATTCGAAAATTGTAAACAAAATGAGATATTAGATTTATTGCGTATTATATAATCTCATGCAATTGTATTTATCCAGAGTTTAATTCAAACGTAAACGATTTTGTTTTATTGCAATATTAATGTAATTATTAAAGATTTTTTTAGTGAAAATAAAAATGAATGCTTATTTCTGTAGCATTGACGATTCTACAACCTATTCAGTATGTTTCATTTATAAAATCAAAATTCATTCATAATTTTACTTAAATTCAATCAATATTTTTATTTTCACATGCTTCAAAAGAATTTAATACAAAAAGTAGAAAACCTACAATAAAGTTTAATAATGTATATCTGATTGATTTCAAGTTAATCTTATTTTCCTTTTTTTTTGGAACTCGACAGTTTGTTATGGAAAAAAAAATTCTAAAGAATATTACACTTATGATATTAACAATATTATTAAACATCACATAAAAATCTTTAAATTATTCTAAAGGTGGTTTCCCGCTATATATTTATAACGATTGTCTATAATAATATATGTATAATTCACAAGATTTCAATGTCAATGTCCAATATTAATGCTAACAAATTGCATATTTACATTTCACAAAATTTAAGATGTCTAAGATTTCTCAAAAATTGCTAGTAAAACTTAATATAAAAAAATTGCTAATGATTCGAAATGGTATAACAATACTTGCTCATAGAGCATTCGTCAAATAACAGAAGCATCAGAAGGATAGTTCTATCACCATCCAAAAACATATTCCATCGCTTTCGTAACAATGCCAGTAGATTTATGTGGAACATTCTCTGGTGATCTGACAGCTTGAGGACTAAGATGTTGATTGTATCCAGAAACCAAGGGTCGCGCATTTTGTATTCTAACAGGTGTCTTGTTCAAGGCTAATGACGAGACACCTGGAGGTTTGACAGGTGTGGAGAACAATCTCATACTGTCATTCAATTTCGTGCGGTTTTCCTTATCTGCGCCTAAAATAACGCCTTCATCGGTGCATGGAATAACGCCGATCATGATGGAACCAGAAACAATGTTTCCATTGCAAGCAAGTGCTCGTTGAGACTCTTGTTCTGTTGAACACTTCAGATGAATCCAATTGCTCTGCGTATGCGGTGCTGGATGCTTGTCAACAACTCTTACTCTACTTGAAATATGGGATAATACTGTATTTAAAGCACTCATTGGGAATCCAAATACTGTAACCCATTGAAGTAGTCCCTGTGTTGATTCATTCTGCGTGTTATTGATCGGAGTTTCACAGAATGGAGCGTTCATAGTAGTGTTTGCTAAAAAATATAATTCATTGCATTATAAACTAGTTTTACTAGAAACTTTTGTTAAACTTTTGTTGTGTAACAAATCTTACCATATCCAGCTCCCAGTAACCTTGACTGGTTCATACTTTGATTATTCATTGATAAATTATGTGAAACATTCAAGGACTGTCTTGTGTCCAAGCTTTCGTAGAGAGACTTTGTTGGTGGGCCACCCATATGATTCTCCGAGTTGATTTGTGACACATTGGCATTATTGTTTCCTCCAAACATTGCCTTCTGTCGATTTATCCTGAATTCAGGGGTAGCATAACTGCTTATTGGAGAACCTGGACTTCCATGTCCAGTGTGTGAAAAACGGGAGGAGTCAGGAGTCATGACTCCCATTCTCAATTGCTGTATCAAATTTAAAAATAAACAGTTCTTTACTGATTGCTGTATACAAAGTGTTCAGCATAAACAAAAGTAATATATTACAAAAGATAAAAATAGTTAGAAGTAATTTTAAATGCACATGATTAGATCTGCTTATTTTATCAAAAAGGCAAGAAATACAGAATTTCCAACATTAGATAAATTACCGGGTTTGTGTCTCCCAACAAGAATCCAGGCAAGTAAGCTGAGTTAGCTCCTGGACTACTCGGAGACTGAGCTGGGCTTCCAACGGGTGAGCCTAAGGCCATTGGCTCCATCTAAAATCAAGTTTGAAATATCAGTTCATCATGCCTTTATCGCCATTACAAACGAAATCGGCGTTGCACATCACTTCACGATAATTTACAAAATTTGGAAGATGCAAATTTCGGGGTTGAATATGTTAGGTTATGTCTCAAGCAAATGCAACTGTTTACTCTTTATCAAACTAAGATGGTGCTTTTTTTTTCTAAGAAATAAATGTTACATTATCACAAACTCAACAGACATAAAAAAACGATCCAACATAAAGGGGTGACAAGCTTTTGACGGCTACACAGTTACTAGGTTATAACTCTTTCGATCATCGAAATAAACGGGGAAATACGCTCAGAGAGACAACGCATTCAACGTAAATATAAAAACAATAAGTACTCACTTTCTCGAAGGAAATAGTCTCGGGAGACACAAACACAAAATAAAGCTATCAGAAGCGTTACTTGGAGGTCCGTCCGTTGTGTACGTTATGCGCTTTAAATTTTGAAACCGCTCGATCGTATCCGTTATACCTATATATACTTAAGGGCGGATATCTATATATCTAGGGAAAAAATCCGAAACGAGGCTATACGCACGTTGATTGGCCCTTTTCGAGGTTACGACACCTGCATGGGGAGATAAACCTCTTAATAAAACGCGGCAATTTCAAAATTGATTGCCTCCTTTTATATTCAAGTCTCTTTACGGAAAAGATATATAAACTTTTATGCTTGTCGATCCCGGCGAAATATAAATAGCAAGGGTTGAGGGAAAAAAAATGAAGCATCTGTAAAATACGCGGATGGCTTGGGGTATTGAATAGAATTCGATTATGTATAGCGTAAAAAAGAAAGGAAGCGCATTTTCTTTGGATAATGAAACTTTTCTTTTGGAAATTGAAATTTAATTTATTCACGAATGTTTCCAAATTATAATTGTCTTCTATTATATTTGTAAATCTAAAGTAAAAATAGCAATGCCAATATTTATAGATTATATTAATTATATTTAGCATTTGGTTTTTCCGGCATCGATCGATGACAGAAAAAGTGTAGGGAAGTGGTTTTTTTCCAATAAGAAATAACCACCCGCTAATAGGGTCTAGACGGCGTGGAGCGGCTACATTTATGCTTTTCCAACGCTGCCGTTTATTTTCAGTGTCACTAATCGTATAATTTGTCGTTTTGTAATTTAGTTCGCAAGTTGTTGAGGATTGATGTTTATGTCAACACACTACAGATATTTTTGGTTATTCACCGCTGTTTTGCCTTCTTATCACATCCGGGGACGTTGACACTTGACAAGTGTTCGACATTCAGGCTGACGCTTGATTACGGTGCTGATATAACTTACTCCCTAACAAAATGTACCGACACGATGATGATCGTGATGTGTGGGTAGTCTCCTGAAATTAGCAATTTGTACAGGGTTATTGAGATCAATAACTGATCAAACGCGAAGGCCGTAGTGGATATTTTTTTTTTTATCCATTGGGTGCAAAATTCAACTTCTCCTGCTGTGTAACGGGTGGCGGGCGCAAAGTTGCCCATTCACGCCCTAGAGCGCACAGTATTTTAGCGGGCGTAACGTAAGCACTTTGCGCCCGCTAAAATAATGTGTACTCTACGCGTGAGTTGGACACTGCACCCGCAAAACATGCATGAGAAGTCGATTTTAGCCCCGAGGGAGTTAAAAAATAGTGTACGCCACGTGAACGCAAGGCGACTCTCTCCCTCGTCTTTATTGTTACCCTTACTTTACTCGGGCGAGACTTGCCTACTTTGCGCCCTTGTGGTACTATTAAGGTGTGTGTACTATTAAGGATATGGTCCAAGCTCTTATTGAGACAATTATACTTATATAGAGCGTATGGTATCATCGTAGGGTCATTACATGGAGCAGTTAACTTTACTGCCTCTATAAAAAGTTTGTAATATAGATAACTATATATACGTATATACCTACCTCTACCTGACGGTTGGAAATCGAGCGCAAAAAATTTTCCCTTATATTTCTTTTTCACGGCTCCGTGCGAGAGTTATGACGCAATTTTTATTTTTACTAAAGTTTTTCGGTAAATATAAAAAAAAAAAAAAAAATTATACATATATGGTTTGGAGTTACAAAAGTCTTCGGCAAATACAGAATCCAAACAGAGGCGATATACCGGTTCGCGTGACTGAACTGGAGCACTAAAAAGTAAAACAAAATATAACGTACTGAATCGTGAAAAAGTTTTTCTTTTTAACAGATCGAATAAAAATACGTTGGGTTAAAAGTTGTTATTGTAAAGTATAGCGTCGATCAGGTTGATTAAAAACAATACCCAATAAAATCGTTAATAAGATTTCGCAGGAAAAGTATAATAAATTACATCAAAGGGTATAATAAACAATGAACGATGATTTATATAAAATCGACAACATTTATTTCGCATGAAACTCTGCCATTTGTATAGACATTCTTAAAACAATGAGAAGAAAACACAAAATCCAGACGGCTGTACTTCAAAAATTCATATATACTCTCTATATATGTATAAGTATCGAGGAATATACTGCTCTTTCTCTCGTGCATATTCCGCGCTGCATTTTTCCAGCCCTTTTTCCGCGCTTATATGCATGTATACCTCTTCCGCGCACATACGGAAGACACGTAAATTTAAAAATCGCAATGCACAGATCCTTTTTCATATATCTATATATAATATATACGTATATGCCAGGCGCAGCAAAGAAAAAAAAACGAACAAACGAATCGTATGTGTGCTTGAATGTGTAGTTATATGTACAGGGAAAGAACAAACAGCGAAAAATAAACACGACGCTTTTATATATATATATACGATATAGAGGTGAGCACTTTTCTTGCGCGTGTCCGCGTATCATGGGTATATATATATGTATGTAGGCGTGCTCACCTCTTTTTTTGTCAATATAACGTTAAACGGCGCTATTTACATATTTACAGTGTTTGTATTGATATTACAGTTGATTTACTGGAAAACAGACAGTCGTTTTGTCGGCGAATATGACATATTGATATGAAAGCGTTTTTTAAGGTTTATTTCTCTGGTTTGAAATTTTTCGTCTATATCCCGGATTATTTTTTTTTATTATTTTTTTCTTTTTTAGAACAGAGATTTCTTTCTAGAGCGAGTTTCGCCCGACTGACATTGACGTTTTTATTGACAATTTAGAAATTAAGAAGATGAAATCTTCCGGCGTTTAGAACATTTGTTTCTGCAGGACACAGTTTTCTTCTTGGGAATAACAGCCTTAATCATAATATCACAGAAATAAATAGAATCTAATAATATTTAACGAGAATAAAACCTTTCTATTGTTAATACGTAAAAGTATCGACGCTACACCTAATAATAATATGTTCTTATACAATATGAATACAATATTTGTATAATTGTATACAATACAGAATGCGCGAAATACACATACCTAATATTTTTACAATAATAAGTTATATGGATAAATAATTTGATAGAAATGTCTTTCCGCAACAGTGTAACGATACAGGAAAATGATTTCAGATTTAGTGTATATGAATAAAATAAAATTGATTTTACGAAATGGACTTCATTAGAAAACTCTGCAATAATACACACATTTACAAAACTATTATCGTACAGCGGTGAATCAATGATAACAAGTTTATTCATATTTTTGAGATCATAATCTTACTGCAATATATATCTATTTAGGTATTTGTCAATTTGCTCATCCTCAACAATCACTCTCAAACAAATTAATTTAAATTTATTATAACTTTTTTCGTAACTGATATCGAGACAAGTTAAAAAACTGCATATCTGTTTACAACTTGATAAAACACAACTCGATATATCAATTATTATTTAACACACTTTCTCACCGCTTCACACACAATCGCAAAAATGTTTAAAACATCAGGCGACCATTTTCGGTCGTAGTTTTACATGGACTCGTCTTTGCACACACTATTCAGTGTACACACGCGATGGATATATAATGATATAGAATATTTTTTATTCTTTTTTTTTTGTTATTCGTACGTACTTATTATTTTCAGGGGCCTTCTTTCTGTGACAAGGAGCGATTTAGAAGGCCTCTGGCGGAAACTACTTTCGTCGCGCCTCTTATTCATGCGCGAATTTTATTTCTTTTTATAATCGAGAAAGACCGATGTAAATTATTGTGCATTTTTTTTTTCTTCAATAAATATACGATATGTCGACGTAACTGTGATATGAAATGGTTTTCAATACATCAAAGTTTACAGCAAAGTTCGAAAATGGAAAACTCGTAAGAGGATATGTGTATCAATAATTCAACTTTATAAAAGGTCTTTCCAAGAAATAATAATTTACCCCAGTCTTCTTCGTGATACGCAATATTTTTCTGACATTACAAAGCCACGTTTGTACAATTTTTCATCCACATTTCACTCTCTTTTCGTTAAATTCAATCGCAAAGTAGCTATTGCAGCGTTATCGTCGTCCGTCGCATTCGACGCCATATATGTAAGATGTTCTCGTCTTTGTCTTCAGTATGAAATCCGAGTTGATAATTGGGGAATTACAAAAGTTACAGGAGCCATAACAATTATCGTCGAAGCTGCACGACGTCAGATTTGAATTTTAGGGGAGTTGGCGAAAGACTAATCTCTCTCTCCCTCCTCCGTTTAATTAATTCTCGTGATGTCTCTATTATAGGGAAGTGACTGAATGTACATTTAGTTTTGCTTTGTTATAAGACTTTCCTTATACGGTTAATAAAAACTTTTCTTTTCCTTATACGGACATGTTACATATACATATACGCGGTTTCTTATCGTGCGCTTGAAATTAGGATATCGAAGTTCGCGCCGAGCTGTCTACTGTTTGAACAGCGGAACTTCAATTTTCTTACTTCGCTAGTTTTAGAAATTGAATCATATTCGTCGTCTTGAGAAATCAAAGTTTCGAAACGCTATAGAAGGTTTATAAAATATAAAAAGTATCGATTGTACACGACGTTGATATATTTGGAGACGTATTATAGGATATGTCGAATGAGTTGATAAGGTTACGTATATGTTTAAATTTCGTCGAGAGCTTTTTGTATTTAACGAGTCGTAAAGCATATAACTGACTATCCTTGCGGCCTTTATACGTTCTAATCCTAGGAGGACGTTTCAATCGTAAGTATTTTACAATGTCGATGTAACTCATCGTCGAACTAACATTTTTTTAGCGATTTATACAGTGAGATAGAGTTTATTTGCACATAGCTATTATAAGGAAATATTTTACACAATGCTGAAAAATGTTTATTTATTTATTCGAGTAGCGGTGCGTTCTTTTCATTTGTGCGTTGTTTTTTTGCAATTTTCTATACACGGTGAATAAAAAATAAAATTAATCAAACGAAAACCGATTCCATACAAATACTCAACATACATTTCTACGTATTTTGCGCTATTCAAATTGCGAAACACAACAAATTTGATATCTGCAATTACAAAGTTATAAATGAATACAATTTCATATCGAATTCCTCGAAGTGAATTAACATGATATTCACGTAATTAGCTACTTTATTTTGCATATATTCCAAGAAACCGATTTTTATAACAGTATGCGCGCTACAGCGATTTCTGGAATTTCCATAATTTCTTAACATACAAAAATATAATACTCCAAAAAAAATGAAATACTTCACAATCCTTCTGAAATGCATTTTGAATATAAACTAAAATCCTGATGGAAACTTTAACGTTCTATTGTTAACGCTTCAACTAAAAAGTGTAATTACGTAGATTACATATACAGCTAAAACTTAAATATTGATATCATTCTAAAATAATTCCATTTATTAATCGCAACAAAAATCTTTAATTCTCTACCACATAACACCACCAAATCATCCAATTCAACAACGCACAATATCAAAAGCTTTCATAACCCACCTCTCTCTCTCTCTCACCCCCAAAAAACCCGTCGGAATTAATTAATCACAGCGAAGAGGCAAAGCAAACTTCGCGCGAGAAAAAAGCACCGAGCTTCACGCGACGCATAAAACACTGCAGCAGCAGCAGCCGCGAAACGATTAAATCGCCGGCTGCGTTCATATTTCCCGCGAAAAAAATGCGACCTGCCGACGACACAAGAAGTCCCTCGAGATTTTTGTGGCTGACCTATGTGCGCTATGCATAAATCGATGATTCGAGGACGATATGTTTGGAAAGCTCGCGAGCTTTTTTCCCCGTCGACACACGGGCTGTGGTTTTATCGGCGTTCGCATTAACATTTGTTTTTACAGTTTGCCAGCTTTTTTTAATGGCGCGCGATTCGATTCCGCGTCGTTTACTGTATGCACACCGGGAAATTCGAGGTCTGCAAAGCGGAAATTTTCGAGAGAATTTTACCTTTCTTGTAATCATATCGATCGCTGGTGTTTTTGTGCGCGATGCTGTATACCGAAAGGGAAGAGTCGAACTTGAAACGTTATAAAAATAGTCCATATGGCAATAAAAGACTTTATGGCACACGTTGCTGGCTGCCGTGATGGCTAATACGATGTTATATACACGTTAACATCGGAGTGGTTTTAGCTGCTGTAGGAAAGGAAACTTTTTTTATGGGCCAAAAGTAAACTTTACGTTACCTCTATTTCACTCTCTCTCTCTCTCTGTTCTGCGGATAAAGTGTAAACTTTAATTCGCGTGAATTACTGCAAATCGAGAGAATGATGTTGATAATAGTATGCAATAGTAGTTTGAATTTTGAAGTGCATCAATATTCGACATAGTTGTCGCGCGAATTATGTCGCTCAGAAATTCACGAAAATTTACACATCACTTGACCCCTGCGGAAGCAAAGTGAAATGATTCAATTATAATCATTTCGACAGAAGCTCGCAATAATTGAAAAATAATAACCGGTTAATTACACACAGCCCAGCAATAACCACACCAATATCGCGTAATAAAGCCACATATCTGCAGCACGTTAATTTCCAAATCATCGAGGGAAATTTTGTAAATACCTACTCTCTATAATTATAATAATAATCTCATGTACAGCATCGCATCCATCACCAGCTCGAATAACGATTTTCCTCGCGAACTATAACGTAACGCACATATATACACACGTCCCTTGTATTAATTTCGTAAGAAAAACACGTTTGTCGTGCGGAGCGTCTTCCCCAGCGCACACTCAATCTCTTTCGTGATTATACGCGTGATGGCTTGAGCGAATTTTCCGCTCTCGAGAGTTTTGTTTATTCGCGGCTTTTTTTATCCCTTGAGTGAATTTCGTATATATAATATATAATATATTATATATGAGCAGCATTTATTTGTCGGAAAAACAATAACATACAACGGAATTTTCGATTTTGATTTGAAATTGCTGGTATAATATTATAACGTCTCTGCAGCTGCTGGTATATATATGCGTGTATGCATTATCGATTTCCACGAGAGCTGTATAACGGGCTATTTCAGCGATAGGTAAGTCTAATTATTTTTGCGTAGAGCTTTTTGAACAATGGTTATCGGTGCGTTTTAGAGGCTGATAATTGCTATACTTTAAAATCCATTAGTATACTTTCGAATCTTTTTCCTTTTCCCTTCAATAATAACAGAAATCCATAATATAACCTGCGCGTATAATCGACCACTTAAGCTTGCTTAATTGCTGAAAAATTTTTATTATTATTTTCTCGAGCTGTCGCCAAGTTTTTCATAGACTGACAATCTCAACACACAGGTATATATAACAAAACTGCAGATTTTAATTAACTGATTACACGTAATATATACATATATTCCGCAAGCACGAGCGCAAAATCGAATTAGTTCTAGCAGTTTTTATCGTCGCTCTATACTGCGCTCCGATCCGAGGGGAAAAAAAACAACAATTCTTTTGTCCCGGCAATAAATCACGCGATTGCGGTAACAAAACAGCGCGAGCATTATTTTGCCGATGCACGCAGGAATTCTCTCTCTCTGTTCCGCTTGTATTGTAAGGTGTAACATATTGATTTAGATGCACCACGTTGCGGAGGACGCTAACACCGAGACATAGCTGTATAGGTATAAATATAGTTGCTTCCCCCGTTTTTTTCTCTGTAAAAAAATCAGCCCGAAATGAGCTGAGAATAATTTTTCTAAAAAATTCATTGAAGGACTCGCGAGAGCGGCAAACGCGATTAATTCAAATGTGCATACGATTTTTCGAAATGAAAATGCAAATTTCAGGAGAAAAATTAATTCTCGCGAAAAAATGTCGTTCACACGTTAACTTTCAACATAAACAAACAATTCCATTTCTCTGGATCGAGCGTCGTCTTGCCAGTATACAAAGAGAGAGGGAAAGCAATTTTCCCCAATTATTTGGAAATCCCCGGGTCAGTCGACCGTGAAAACACATCGCTTAAAAACACTTATCCGACGGTGCTGCAGCTGCAGGTCGTGCGCAAAACGAAAATCAATACTTTCAGGAGAGAAGGAAGAAAGAAAAAAAAAACTTTCTCGCGAATATGAGAAAGAAAAATACAAAAGCATAGGCATAAGAGAACGAGAGAGAGATGTGCCCTCCTCACTTTGTATTCCGCGCCGATAGACGCTCGCTGTCATTTTTTTTTTCCTTTTTATTTATGTGTACCTCCCTAATCATCCGCAACGAGGCCGACCGGCTGCTCTTCTTCTTCTTCTTCTTCTTCGTCTTCGTGCTGCGCCTCTTTTGCTTCGTATTATCGCGTAAAAAAGCCGACGGCGAATATCGACAGGGTACTTAAAATCGTCGTCGTCGTCGTTGTCGTGCGTGCTTCGGATCCTGAAACAAGACAAGCAGAGGGAGACGATGTAGTAGCTGCGCGACGTGACCGCGTCGCCAGAGAGGCTTGATATACGTAATAAAAGGGAGAGCAGTGTGGTATACAGTAGCGTGATTTTGGCTGCAGCGTTTATGTATAAAAGGCAAGACGGGATTTCGGGAGGTGGAGAGAAGACAGCGTGAGAGAGGGGAATATGGAGACAGTATATAGTGGGTAATTGAATGCGTGTAGTTTGGAGAGACGTGGATGGAAAGTCTGACGCTCTGGGTGTGAGGTGAGAAAAAAAAGACGTGATGGGATTGAGGTACTTAGAGACTTTTTTTTGGGTTGTCGATGTTTCATTCTGATGCGGGGTTTTTTCTATAATAAGAACGATGGGATCTGTGATTGCTTATATAGGTGTATAGATTGTTGTAGTATAGACTATTTAACTTTTAAAAGACTGTTTCTTAAGATTGTGTAACTTTTATTGGAAATTGACAAATTGTAATAAATCGATGCATATAACGTAAATTTTTATTTATAACATCGATTTAAACAATACTTTTGATTACAAATTATATATTCTTACATTTTTTTAGCCTCAAATATTGCATATCTGCAGTTTGAATCATAAAAACGCATCGAAGCTTCCGCTCGCGTAAGGTATAATATTCCAAGAAACTATATAAATCCATAAAACGTTATCATACAGCTCTATATTGTTAAAACATCAAGGAATTCAAGGCGCGTTTTCATCAATAGCTTCACAACGTAAAAAAGTTACTGTAAACGATTCCAGCAATATTAGCCCTTAATCGCATTATTCCTCAATATTTGAATATCGAGCGTTTGAAAATAAAGTTCTTTTTACGCGGAGCTAATATCGCTCCGGGCGCGAGGCGCTTGAGGATCTTTGTTAAGCAATAAATATCTTCATGGCTGCGCTGCCGCCGCTCTAAGGAGTGAACGAGAGAATGGAGGTATAAAAAAATGCTGCACAAAACAGAAATAAAAGAATTTTAGCAAGCTAGAGAGACCCGGCATTCAAAAAGTAGAGACGAAGAAGTATAAAAAGCGCGCGCTCGCAATAAGGAGCATACTTTGAAGAGACACAGAAGTATATATAGCACGTGCTATAATAAAAAGGCGAGAGAGAGAGAGGAAAGATGGATAATTGCGCGCTTAAAATTTGATATTAAAAATCTGCAATCTCTCGAGATAAATACCTATCTAGTATTCGGAGAATTTTTAAATAAACAAACGCGGGAAAGGAGGATTCGCGCGCTACAAATACAGATAGGAAAAACGCGGGCACGAAACGTGGAAATACGAGAGACAATAAACAGCAATAAAGGCAGACAGAGGAGGAGAGCTAGGAAAAAAATAGGTTTTTCAAACTAGGAGCGAGAGAGACGAATATAAATAGCGTCGGATTCGCCGGACAGCCGTAAATACTTAGCGCCTCTGTGTGCGCGGGTGGTCGAGGCGGCAAAAAAAAAAAAAATGGGCCGACGAATGAAAGTTTCATTAATATGCGTTATATTTTACAAAAGCTCCTTTGTCAATTTGCATACAGCGAATACTGAATTAAAATACTTGATGAATAATGGCGCGGAATGAAATTTTCAAAGGGTTATAAAATGCGCTCTAATTTATATATCTGCGGCGGCGTTCCGCCCGCGTAGCTTTAGAATATTAATGGCGTTAAGCGTTTGTTTAATCGCCCTTTTATACCGATTTTTTCTTCGTTTCATTATATACTTGTTCTTATTTACTCTATATTCACCGCAGACGATCCTTATATTATTACACCATCAAACATTTGTAAAGATCGAGAGAGTCGGATTCACAGAGATTTCGTATAATACTTGGCAGAACTAAAAGCTTGCAACTCTTGAAAACAAACATCATTTCCGCGCACTCCGATATCATAGAAAAAAATTAGAATGAAAATAGTATAGGTATACCTATATACAGCATGAGGAGTAGAATATTTACCTTATGAATGGAAATACGAGCGCGCGTTCGCGTCGAAAACGAAAACGTCACCGAAAAACCGAAACACACGCGCTGGGCGGAGAGAGAGAGAGAGATAGAGGCGAAAAAGTGCGAGGACACGAAAAAGCGCGAGAGAGAGAGAGCAGAGATGTCAGTCGATCCTCGCGGCGACACACCGCATAAAAATACGTGTGCGAGGCGTGTCTCGAAACTGCGCTCTTTTTATTGGCCTTTTTTTCGCGCAAGCGCGCGGATTTTTCGCCCACAGGTAACGTCTCGGCTTTTGCATGCAAATATTTTTCGAANCGGACGGATTCACCGATAAAATATGTGCCCACTGCTACTATGCTATACTCTTTTCTCTCTCTCGGTACATTTATCACCGTATAAAAAAGAAAGAAGAAGAAAAAGATGCTGGATCGAGATTTTAATTTAGCCGGGATTAATTAGAAAGGCTGAATATGTGTATACGTTTCGGATTTCGGAATGATGTTTTACGCGGAAATGATTAAGCGAAATGGAAATATTTGTTTTTTTTTTCGTTTTTTATGCGAAATCAGATACGTGGAAATAACTGCGGTTCTGTAATTGATTGGATGTCTTGTTTAGTTGGTTGATTTTCAGAATATTGGATGCATTGTTTGAAATACATGTGTCGAGAGTACATCGTTGCGGTGTGTATTACGTTGATGAATTGAATTTCGAGAATATAATAACATATTTTATAATACAGAAATGAAGCCGCTATATTACTTCTCTCACTCTCTCTCTATTCAGCCAAAGTTTATAACAAAATTCAGTCGAAAAAAAAGAGACGGTAATGCAAGAAAATCTAAAAAGTTCCGTGTGGCAAAGTTCAATGAACTTTTTCCTTCTCTCGATATTACAAGAGAGAACGCGACGTACAAGGGAAAGAAAGTTTCTATCATATCCCGAGCTTGAAATGAAGTTAATTAATTCAAAACATAATTTACACGACTGAAAATAGATTGAATTCAACAGCCAAAGAAGAATATTTCGCTAGTTAAAAAGTATATCCCCCGAAACTTCTTTCGCCAAGGAAAATTAGGATAGTCGCGGTTCATAAATGCGCGCAGCGATGAAAAACTTTGGGCGTTTTTATAACAACTGGAAAAACCCGGAAAAAAAGAAACATCGCAAACGAGGATTGTTTTTAACTAAGTAAAAATAGCCAAACTATGCGGAGCGTTTCCCCGAGTTTATCGGGAAAGCAAAAGTCTCTCTCTCTCTCTCTCGCCGGAAGTTTCACAATGAATTTCAATGAAATGCCGTGAATTTCAATGCCCGGTGTCGTCGTTGCTCGCGATTCTGGTAAAAATAAGATTGTTTGTTATGAGCTCGATGAATATAAATAAACTTGGCCCGTGTGGCTTTACACTCCTCTTAAGAATCGTTGAGCCAAAGTGTCAACTGCACAAAGCTCTCGATCGTCCTACTTCATATACACTCGTATATTTACACGAAAATAAGTCACTGTGTATATACACAAGTCAATGGATTTTTATATAAGACGATATATACGTAGTATTTTTAAATCAAACGAAAAGTTTTGTATATCTCTTCAAAAGCTCCAACAATATTCCTGCAGTTCCAGGAAAAACATACAAGTCGCGAGGAATATACACACACACATACGCATACAGCAAACTTTCTGGGAAATATTGGCACCTCGGAAAAATTTCTGCATAGGACGCGAGAGCACACAGTCGCTGAATATAAATAACACACGAAATGAAAGAAGCAGCCGGTACGTTAAGCGCACGGAAAAACATGTTTCTCTACGGAAATAAAATTTTTTCGACAAGAAAAAAGAAAATAGACGAGACGAAAAATCTTTGAGTATCAGTAGCAACGGAAACCTTTTGCTTTTAATCTTTTACAATAATTTAATCAGAAAGCGACTTCGCCGCCGGGGAATATTCCCAGGAGTTATTACGTAATGCGCTCCAGCACGTCTGGCAACTCGAAGAGTTGAACCGCTAAATAATAACCCCGGCTTCTATTTCAAGAAAACGAATGTTCAACTGCAATTTTTGCCATGAAAAATTCAGCGTACTAGAGAACCGCTCGAGTACCTATATACATATATAGCAATCGAAAATTAATTCGCTTAAAAGCAATGAATAACTCTCGAGTTTAAACTTGCGAAATCACTCCCCTCAAAGAAGAAAAAAATTAACCTTCCCTCAAACAAAATTTACATCGCGTCCCGACGGAGATTGAGCTTTTGCGTCGCCCATTTTTCGCCGCACGGCTGCAACGAGATTTTCGCGCGGCAAGAACAAAGAGAGGCCAAGATTTCCCAGGGCGTCAAATCAACAGAGCAAACGTTGCCTCGAGAAAAAGGCGGCAGAGTTATATGAAGGCGGTATAGGGGAGGCTGGTGTGATATACTATATATATATATGTATATATAAGCGGCTTACCGTTTGCGAGGTCACCTCGCGTGTGGCTCTGAGCTCGAGTCTCGCGGCTTTCCATCGGCTGCTTGAGGAATCCCTCGTCCCCGGCTACACGGTGTTCTTTGCTGCGTTTGTACACGGTTGAGATGGTCGCCAAGCACTTGAGCTTCATGTCGCCGTGACGGAAGTGCTTGGGGTGGGCCCGGAATTCTAGGCCCAGTTGGGATATCTCCAGACCGTTTTCGTCTGCCTTCGTTATGTGCGGACCTTTCAGATATTGGTTGTCCACCTGTAAGATTGAGAAAATTTTATCTTCGGGTCAGGGATTTTCTCACACGTATAGTATATATAGGTGTTATTTTGTAAAACGAGGGCAGATAAGTTGGGGAAAAAAAGGTTATAAATTAAAAAAAAGTATAAATAACGTTTTGATTGCGAAACTTTATATACGCGAGGTACTTATATATAAAGGATAGATTTGAATTTTTACTCGCTTACTCCGCGAGTTGCAAACTCCGTACAACAGAAAACGACGGAATAACATCGAGCAACGAGAGAGAGAGATTCCTTGAGTAACTTTATACTCGAATCCCCCGGCCAATAACTTCAAAAGCGCAGTATAGCATTACAGGCAATTTTTTTCTTTATCTTCTTCACTATGCAAGATTAACAAAAGCTTTCCGTAAACACGCTGAGCGAGAACGTCTTTCGAAATCGATATTCGTCGTTGAACAATATGTATTATATAGAGGGAAAGGAGTCGAAGGTAATTTACGAGACTGTTGCAAATCGCAGTTCGCCAGGACTAATACGTTAGCAAGAATGTCGAAAGTGTCTGCTGCAGCAGAAGCTACTATACGCTATATATAGATTCGACGATTTGAACTTTTGTGTGTCGGGAGTACTTGACTTTTTGCTGACTATCGTTCGCAAACTTTTAGCTGCCGCGGCGAATTATTTCAATGAGCGCGCCATGAATCGAATATAGAATATTTTATGGGAGAAAGAGACGCGCCTTTTCCCCTTTCTTTTTATTCGAATATATTATATTTTCCCGCGTATGAAATGACGAGTGTGTGTATTCATAGGGATTGTTATTATATGTTTGAGATGAAAAATGGCTGAGATTTTTCAAAAGGGGTGCATTGCACGCACGCACATACGAAAGGCATTGACGAATTAATTCATATGCCTCTCTCGTGTACAGCTATATATAGCGTTGGAATGTAAACAAAGTATAACCTATTTATAGCTGTTAAATAATAAATCAAAGCTATCTGATGAGATATGCGTGGAATGTGCAGATATATTATAAAGCCTGTGATTTTGGCTCGAATTAATTGAGAAATTGCATGCTGTATTTATGTTGAGCGCGTTTTGTAATAACAATTTGTCCGATTTATATGGTTGAAAAATATATATTATTTCAAACGCAACGCTGGCTTTATTACACGCAAATATGAAAAACAGGATATTTCGGGGAAAAGATAAACAATGCTTTTCAATTTCATAACAACCATATATATACCTTCTGTTTTACAGCTGAAAATTATTTACATTTACTTTTGTATTTCTTCGTAATTAAAGGACGCATTTTTCAAGCATCATATATACCCGACGTCCGAGTTTTTAATTAACAAAGGCCAATCGAGGCCGTAAATAACTGTATTAAAGCCGTTAACAACTTCATGACGAGAGAAAATCTCGTTAAAAAAACTCGTTCTTAAAAAACTCCAACACATATATTGAAAAAAATAATCCCTAAAATGCACTCGGTACCGCGGAAACAAAATCTACTGCTATTCATTGTTACGTAACTTTTTTCAAACTATAATTAATATTTATCTCATGTTAACTGTTGACACGTGGCAAAATAACAAAATCTGAAATTTTTACTAACAGTACAAAACTTTCTCTACAATATAGGTATACACAAGAAGAAAAAAATTTAATTTCGAAAGAAAGTTACTATCCATCGGAAAAAGCCTCAGCGGTGTAGCTTTATCACGTCCCTATTGTTTAACTCCCTCTTTCTCTCTCGCTCTCGATTCTATCGAAAAATTCCATTCAGCCATTCTATATCGAAGGCCGCCGACACAGAGCCGAGAGGCAAAATCCATGCAGTAAACCTCATCTGCGGAATTAAAGGTCTTGTCGTAACGCCCCCGCAAAGCTTCGCCAGTTTTAAGCTCTCACTCCCTCTCTTTGTGATGTAAGCTATTTTATACACACACACATATGTGCGGCATTTTTTGTTGCTCCCTCTCTCTCTCTCTCTTGCGGAATAAAATTCTCATTTCGCTAGAAGTCCTTTATGTAACGCACCGCGATGATCGCTTTTCCTTTTTGCGCGCACGAGACAGAGATCGAATCGATATGGTATAACACTTTTGTTCTTTCTTTTTTTGGCCTTTGTCTCTCTACGAGAACTTTTGCTGCAATGTACATACACACGCGCGAGAGCGCATATAAGGGAAGTGAAACGTGATTTTGGCGCGAACGCGGCTCCCGAGATTTAAGGTTGAATTGATTGGATGGGGAGTAGGTATATATCTACCTAGTTGGGGAAATCGTATTATTCGCTGGATCGGAACAGCTGTCAGCTAGTTTGCTTATGGTTCTTTTTTCTCCGGACGTGTGCTACGACGATCGAATTTCCGGCGCAAGGATATATAAGGGAGTGTATTATTATTATATAATTGTAATGTTGTATATAATAGGTTTACGAATAATATAATATACGTATAATAGTATAGAGCATTTGCGGTTGATTTTATATTGATAGCGCTCGAGTAATGCTTGGAATAATTAATGGGAGGAATATTAATTTCGTTTCTATATTTCATCGCACTAAAATGTCTGACCCGAATTCGAATTTTGCCGAGGGATAATAATTTACGAGGTGTTTTGAATAATTGAGAATATAGCTGTATATTTCCTCTCTTAATGTACGTAAAAAGTAATCGCACGACGGAACGAATAAAGGAGGAAAAATAGCAGCAAGAATTACATACTCTAATTACACGCCATCAGTCTTAAATACTGAAACATCCGCGTAAACTCGTTAAAATTATCGCCTCAAAGTTCCAGCCCCCCTCTCTCTCTCTCTCTGTACGTCAGGATGAGGGTTTCACTTGCTGAAATATACGTGTAGCACGACGGCAGTCGCATATTAAGACTTTGAGAGCAATTTCATCCCTCGAAAACTCATCAAAATATAATAGCACACCGAATGTCTGGCATATACAACTATGTATATATACTGTCACGAGGAGACTCTCTAACATTACCGGCTCGTCTGCGCCTCAATGAATCTCTATATAATACGACACTGCACACACAGCAGCGTTTTTGGCAACAGCGCACTTGAAACCTATAAAAATGTAGTCTACGCCTTACACTACTTGCAATGCTATGATGCAGTTCTCTCGCGTGTCGAGTGTGTATACATATATCTATATACAAAGGTGAGCACGTTCTCGACACCGGTTGCCGACGTCAGCCGGGAAAATTGTACGTTTCGACGCGCGTCTAAGTCAAAAACAGCATTTTTCAACGTCAGCAAGTACACACAGTGTATATATAATATATATAATATATATATAAGAGCGGGAGCAACAACAAGAAGTGCAGTTAAGATTTTCTCGAGACGCTGCAGTAGCACAGTCTAGCGTCTTTTCGAAACACATGCAAATATTTGGGAGAAACTTTTGGATTTAGAGTAGGAGTTTTTTTCACCGCTATACCTGCCAGCAAGTTTGTTTGTGAATTTCTGAGAAAGGATGCAGAGATGTCGTATATTTTTATGTAAATATATAAAGTGTGCATACGAGTGCGTTAACGTGCTGTGAGCATATAATATTTATTATAAATGCGTTTGAAAACATTTGAAGTAAAAAATTCCGAGTTACGTCAGACTACGAGCGAGATTATACGCTGATGTAAATATTTGCGAGAACTCAGAGCTCAAGATTTCTCTGTTATTTCAGACTCGTATAACTAGCTTTTAAGTAGTAAAACTCGCGTACAGTCCGGCGCAGCACTTATATACTTACATAACAAGCGCACGTAAAAACTCGCGTCCAAAAAAAATATATATATATTTTCATCCGGCTAGTTTATAATACCTATTAGTCCTAATTTTTACAACATCCATAAATTTCGCAGACCTATTCCAGTTACGGCGCTATGCTAATAGCTCCGCTTAAGATACAAGCGGCGAGCATTAAGTATCTCTTGCCTCTCCGTGCCATACACACACACACACACACACACACACACATATTTCTTACATCATCCGTAGCCCTGTTCTCTCTCTCTCTCTCGAAATGACCGTAACAGTCGCACCTGCGGAGGAAGAGAGAACAGCGACCATAAAACCCTTCCCCCTACGAAAAAAAGCGCAGAGAAGGAGAAAAGCTGCTGGCACTGCAGGCAAGCCCATTAGAAAGCTCGATTGCCCGCGAATAAAGCTACAACTTAATTGCCCGAACCATAAAAAACTCAACGCTAACGATTTTAATCTACGTTAAAAAAAAGAATACGGTACAACAATGGTGGAGAGAGAGAGAGAGACCGTTTCGGAATACGCCCATAAATCCATAGTACTTAGAGCCCATAAAGACATTAATTTCCCTTTCCCGCGGGCGAGAGAGAAAGAGACTCGGCTCTCGGCTACTACTCGCGCGAGACTAGAAAAATAAAGACACTATAAGGTGTGTGTGTGTGTGCAGCGCGAAGAGCGAGAGGCGATCCTTTTAGTCCCCCGTCGCGATTAGCATTTAAAAATGTTCTCTCGCGCTGCAGCCGAGAGCAATAAGAGAGACGAAAAGAAAAAAAAGCGAGAGAGAGAGACGACGTTACGGGTCGCGGAGTCTTTGCTTCGTGTGTGTGTGTGTGTGTGTGTGTGTGTGTGTGTGTGTGTGTGTGTGTCAGGGCAGGTGGATGTAGGGCTCCGGGTGCGAAGATGAAATCGCGCAAAAACCATATGAGAGACTTCTTTATCGCGCGGGTCTGAGGGCTCCTGCGAAATGTCTTTTTGAGAATCTTTCTTTTTTTAGATTTTTAGTGGGTGCTTTGATATACGATCTT
This sequence comes from Cecidostiba fungosa, assembly GCA_900474305.1. Lineage (NCBI taxonomy): Eukaryota > Metazoa > Arthropoda > Insecta > Hymenoptera > Pteromalidae > Cecidostiba > Cecidostiba fungosa. Next base: position 31,365 of record UCOJ01000377.1, read on the forward strand.
TCATATTGCGTTATTTTTTTCAAAGGGTGCAAATAATATTATACAACAACTATTCATCATACACGATTCGTAAAATTTGCTGACCGTGTATATTTGAGAAAGCCCTAATAATAGCAGCAGCAGGAAAGTTAATTTTCCAACAACAATAATTCGACGGCCCACTGACGACCCCATATAGCCGCATCCAAAACCAATACCCCCTCGGAAAACTCGTCGGTTCGGGCCAGTTCGGCAAATCCTCCTTAAATTCAAATTAACTTTCGAACCGACTCCTCCGGACTACAGAGAAGCCTCCAAAAGCCGGTGTGAGACACAGAGAGGGTAGGAGAGAACGGCTAGCACACATGGCCGCACACGTGAGAGGTCGGCTATACGAAAGAGAGAGGAGAGAGAGAGAATAAGCTTGTGGATGCAGGACGCGCTCGGCATCACAGGGCCGATCGTTGGGAAAAGATAAACGGAATGACTTTTTAAAATCCTTCGAGGCGCGAAAAAGCGAGAAAGAGAGGGATGCGAGCTCAGTGTGCTGTATATATAGAAGATTTAGTTGCTTTATTATGTCCTAGATGGGGTTAACTAGTTTAACCTCGATGTAGCTGCACCACGTACTCTACTGCTGCAGTGTGTATTACATTTTGATGCATTGTCTTCTGGGGGCTAGTGCATCAGTCGTCGTTTTTCATCTTTTCAAGCTTGCGGACACCGGCGTAGATCTTGCTTATATATATAATGGAGGTATGGCCTTTCGAAAAATTTCGACGGCTTTCTGAATTATTGCTTTGACGGCGATGCGGATTTGAAATTATAGATGAGTTATATGATTTTGAAACGAACGACTTGACTAAAATACCGGCGTCAGGAGGCCAACGAGCAGAGAGCTAAGATATGTGAAATATGCCGGAAGTATGCGAACAATAACCGTTTCATAACTAAATGATGGTACGAGCTCTCATACAGCCCTGCGGTGCGCATAGGAAAAACAATAGTTTGATCCACATTCAGACGTGCCTTAAATTAGGGGTGGGCCCTCTACCCTCTCATGCTTATCTGCCGGTCGTTCTCTCTCTCTCTCTTGTGATAAAGTTTAGTGATAATGAATTCGCATGACCTACTGAATAGCATTAGTATGCTTAGTCGGTCTAGTTTAAATAAGTAATTAATGATTTAAAACTCGAAGCCTCGAGGAGGGAGAGAAAGAGGTGGGGAGGAAGAGCAACCTGCAGAGATGCTGGGAGGGGTATATCGATTATAAATTAATCCAGACGAAATTTGCATGCGACGCATTACCATATTTTAATCAGGCCCGAGTCATATACGTTACACGACCTATCGATATATACCGCTGTCTGTGTATATGCGCACGTCTATGTGATGCAGACGATAAAGGGCGCGAATGAATTTATAATCTTGGTAAATATATAAAAATTGTCTCCGCGCCTCTATCATACGGCTTTTTAAATTATATGCGGCGCGAGTCGGGATTTTCTTGTTCGAATAAAATTTCCTAAAAATGTTATCACGTACAAAGAGCCACTCGGAAGTTTAACGATTTATGGAATAACTTAGAAATAAAGTACGTCGTATAACTTTGCGCTGAAGTCTATTTTACTGATATTATAAAAGATTTATCGTATACGCAGCTATATATACGGGGGCGAAGCCTCTTTATAAGAAATACGTGCCGCATCAGTGTATGATGAAGTTGCGAGCATAGATCGAATGAGAGCAAGCCAATTTGTGAAAAAAACAGCGTTTGAGCGGATTCGAATTAATTAGCGTCGATTCGAGTTTCGTACGAAAGTCTTTTTTTTTTTCATGCAACATCAAAAGAGGACTCGATCGAGTTACGTCCATAGCAGGATTATACAAAGAGTTTGAAATTCTGATTTTATTGTAGAAATTAAAGTGCCAGCGATTGATGAAAAGGTAATTTCCCAGAAAATTTAAATGGTTCATAATAAATTCAGGAAAATCAGGAAGCACGACACTCCAGCTCAAAATACGATCACTTAAAAAAAGAAATCGATCGACCGCGACCTCCTCTCGTTCGAGGGTGCGATGATTTATCTTTTTAATAACAGCGAGAGCGAGCGATTTAAAGTCTAACGAAGACTCGCCCAAGAGTCTCGAGCTATATACTACGGCAATTTTCTGGGTATAAAAGATGCAGCGAATTAATCGCTCGTCTCGTGGTGTAACGAGCTTTCGATTCATTTGTTGATGATATAAATTTATGTAAATTGATACGCGACTATTAGCCGGTTCTGTAAATTAATAATTTTGTTTGCGCCGATGATTGCAAATTAGATTATGGGTTATATATAGGCTATTAGCGAAACTCTGTTTACGATTGGTCTTGATTGACAGTTTAGCAAAATATAGGTGTAACATTAACGGCAGCAATCGACCCTTCAGCTCGTAAGACATTTCGGTCTTCTGTAATAAGTCATAAACGTAAAAACTTCATCCTGCGTTTCGTAATTAAATAACAAAGGGCGAATTCCGAGAACGCCCGGAGTTCGTTCTCGGAAAAAAAACTCGAAGTAACGTAATTGCTGTCGTTCCAGCAAAAAGTATACAAAAAATTCTCTCTCTCTCTCGTGTAAAACAAAATTACGTCTTCTACTTTTCCAGCACAATTTTTCGGCTCCGGTATAATTCAACTCTTTCCAACAATCTACTTCAAGTTTATTAACAACTCACTTTTCAAAACTATATAGACCCTTCAACCGGATGATGAAATTTCTCTCCAAAAATCCGATTTCCCCCTCCCCAAAAAAAGGAAAACTTTCTTCCAATCTCCGAAGCCCCTCAATAGCACGTCTGCTGCTCTAGTCTCTTCGAAAAAGAATCTCCGAAAAACCCCCTCGAGCATCACGCAGCATGAAGAACTAAAAAGTCTCTCTCTCTCTATCCCATCACTCGAGTCATGCTATATACACATCCCTCTAAAACGCGGCACTACTCCAGCCTATATGAATATATCTATATATATACGTGCAGTGTGTCCGCCGATTAATCAATAGATTCTAATGTTCCGAACCGGAACATTAATTTTCAGATAGGGTCCGGCTCGCACACGCCGGCAGTCGGGAATATCGACAAAATTTCTCTCCGCGTAGTACGCCTCCTGGATTCCGAAGCACCCGCGGGAGTAGCAGCAGCAGCAGCAGCCGGCGATTTGCCTCATCCCCGCGTCGGCTTTCTTCCGCGCAAGTACGTGAGCGCGAGATAAAGTCGGACCGCGACATCAGTTACGCTTCACGGCGCACTGAATGCGAGAGATACGCGGTAAAGATATCACATGGAAATGAGCCGGCGATGTATATGATGTATAATAGCTTTTCGAGGAGGAGTAGATTGTTGGTGATATCGAAGGGTTTTTTTAAATGAATTTTGTGCCAGCTGCTGCTGTATAGGTATGTATGGATGAAAAAAAAAGAAAGTAAATATTTTGTCAGTCTCTGATGAATGGCGTTGGGGTGGAGTCTTATATATTATAGAGACATTTCTCCAATACCATTCGTCAAGATATGACGTTTACTTAAAACTTTGTACATATATATATAGAGCGGTAGCGACGCTCTGTGTATATGAATGTATATAATATAACCGAGTGCAACGGACTTGCTTTTTCTTATTCGCCGCACTCGGTCTCGTATATACTCTGAAAACTTTAATTGCGTATAACTTCTTTTTTTGTTATACTCTCGGTCGATCGGTCGATGTCACATGCCTGTGGATTTGAATTTCAAATGAGCTTCAATATCTTCTTGAGCGCATGACCCAATTACAGAATAATATAATAAAAGATCGGGCGTCTATCCCTCAATCATCTTAATTATAATTTGATGATGATTTGCGCATTATTTTTTACAACGAGAGTCTGAATGACATTTTATGAATGGAATTATTATACTATACCAGGAATAGTAGGTGGTATAGGTATATTACAAGGAGTATCCCCTTAAAAACCGGATGAATGGCTGAATTCTAGTTTCACGATGGAGAAAGAGGGGATAGAAAGAGTATAGTGTGCTTTTCAGCCCTTGTGTCGGCTCGAAAGTGTGCCAAGGCGAATTTCGCGTATAGCGCAGTTATAATGCTTTCTCTCATATTGTGATGGAAGCTGCAGCAGTCGAGAGATTGAAGAAGCTTCCGGATCTTTTTTTTTTTTTTTTTTTAGCCGAGTTACTGGGGCAGAATTAAAGATTGTTTTAATCATGTGAGTAACTGCGCTGAAAGCGCGCTGTGACAGGTTGATTTATAAAAGGAACTGTCCTTTTTTCCGATGAAAAAAGAATAACGGTTAAATATCGCGCTGATTAAGTATGCGGAATAGCGGAGGAAACGTCAATTTTTTATAATAAATGATGAAGTTCATCCCTATATACTTCTGACGGAAATTCTCACTTACAAGTCTTTAAAAAGAAAGTTCTTTGAAGCTCTCGGGGAAAATAAATAGATATACTATAATATCGGTATTATATACTCGTCGTGTCCGATGGGGAATATTAATAACGCTTTGCTATGCGGCTGAGCGTCTTTGCGAGAAAGCGCATTTGTAATAAAGCTCGACGTCTCTTTCGATACGCAGAATTACGGTAGTATTATTGAAATTTTTTAAATTCTTCTCCGGAATATATTATAGTAGTTTGAGCTGTTTTTTTATAGAGATAGGAAAGAATTTAATATATACTCTTATATATAGATTTTTTTAGATAAGTTCATCTAAAAAAAAAGAAAGAGGAGCACAGAGATGAAAGTATATGAGTAAAAACGGTATATATACCTACGTCCGACGCTTTCATAAATAGTTTTCAAAGGATGAGGCTGTTTCGGAATAAGCTAGCTTAAAAGTGGAATTATATTATTTATTTTTATATCAAAACGTATTCTATATAAAAGAACTTCTAGGATTCGCCTCGTCTATATATTATATTTTCAGGAACTCGATGATTTAATTAAACAAAAGTACAATAATTAAGCGGTACTAAAAAATAAATCTAATTACAGCACACTTATATATATGTTTCGAAACGAACGAATAAAATCCGTATAGAAATTATATGTATCTCTCGTAATCTACAGGCGTTTCCTTATCGCGTATTATATGCCGTGGCGGTGGGCAAAAATAAATATGCAAATGGCACTTTAACACGTTTTCATATTAAAACGGCAAAAGATCGCGTGATATATATAAAATACTCTGGCTTTTATTTTCGAGCTTCGTATAAAGGAAGGCTTAAACCCTGGACTATATATAGATATACACACATATACATACTCGAGAGGCGAAAGAGAACGAGACGGAGAAGAGCGAAGAAGTAAAAAAGAGATTGTCGTTTGTTATGCCCGCGAGAAGAGGAATCCTTTAGCGCGAGCGAGCTGTAGGAGTGTCTCGCCTTTTTAGCGGAATAATCTGCCGGATTGACGGCTCCGCGCGCGCGTCCTTCTTTTTTTTGCGCCGTTATAATGTATGCCCGTTGTGATGAGATTTTCGCTCCCTTTAACCCCTTTTTTTCTCTTTCTATTTTCGTCTTCGCAGACAAACAATTATGTATATATATATATATATATATATATATACACATAAGAAAAGAGCTGATGCTTTCAGATTTCGAATTTCAGCTGCAATTTCGCGCGGGCTTTGACGCCCCGAAGAATCGGGTATATTCTGAGGAGTGTTTTCTCTATCTGCTTTTGAAGCTTGAATTTTAAATTGCGCGCGCATTGATGCTTTATCGCATTGAGCTTGTAATAGAAAATCCCACCGATATATAGGGGGGGATTTCCATTTCAGTCGCGCCTTTGAAAGTTTATATACTACTGCACACACTATACTTTATCGCATCTCTCTCTCTCTCTCTCAGCAATTTTCTATTTCTGAATCGAAGAGTTTTTTTATACTCGAGATAGAATTGAAAATTCACATACATACCGCGCGCGTACGATTAAAAAACAGTATATAGGAAGGCAAATTCGATGCAAAAACTAACCGCAACACAGTAGCGAATATGTGTACAAGTTTATATGTACACAAACGGAGATAGTCGTACTAATACAAAGGGTCCCTCTCTCAGCTCTATGTCCTATTTTTCGAGGAGATAAATTTATACGGCGTTTAATTCCAAACGCGCGCGCGCGCGGGTCGGTGTATATATACACGCAACAGTTAAATTCGTATTGTTTTGCATGTGTACATTCCTGATGAGAATCGTACCTCATTGTAAATGAGTATGGCAAAGTAGAGAGAGAGAGCATACGCTCTGCCTCTAAATAAGGGTCGCCACCACCACTACTGGTGCTTATGCAACGCGAGCACGTACTACACACGACAGTAGCTGGGGCACAAAGTTTTACGCGATAGCGTTATTATTTGAGAGAATAATAAAAAAAAAAATTGTTTGCGGAACGTTTCTTTTTTTTTTTTTTTTGAAAATAACCGCGCTTTTACGACGCGCGGGAGATTTGATTTCAGAAGTTTCTGAATATATATAGAACGCCGCATTTTGCATGTATAATCCGGCCGGAGAATCGATTATTTTAATCAAGTTGCTAAGGCTCAGAGAGAGAGAGAGTATCCATGGTTGCATTCTAATCAATATCAATAATAACCCCTCGCGTAATTGCAGTTTATGCACGAGCTGCGCATATACTGGTGTGTATGTATTATATATTGCGAGCGCGGAAAAATTCCTGCTGGATAATATAAAGGAGGTCTCGAGGAATTAGCTAAGTGAAGGTATTATTTTTTTCATTTTACTTGGGTGTTCTGTACTACTTTGTGCTTTTATTATTTGTATAGAGGAATTATTTCACAATTCAGTTACGCAGATGTTCGTCCTTTCGATTGATGTGCAAAGAATAGTCGGAAAAATCACGTAAAGAAAATGTCCGTTGCATAGTATCAATATAGACATAAAGCTTTCTCCTGACAGATTAATTTGTTTCATTCAGGAATACTACGCGTATCCGTTTTCATTTTCGTTTTTTTCATTACGCAATTTTTCCAGCAACGCAATCACGAAAAAAAAAAAAAAATGTCAAACACAACATATCAAGCTCACGAGCACGTCATCACAGAGGATCCTTTGAAAAGCGGCAAATTTGTCGTGCGCTACCATTATGCGTATATATCCAGAGCCAGAGGGAAACACATCATCTCCCCGATTAAATCAATTAGCGACAAACTTAAATCCGCCTCAATATAGGTATACACATCCTACTGCTATAGAGATATAAATCACGTCGCAGTGTGCAGTGTGGGGGAAGAGCTAAACTCGCTGATCAACAGCTCCCGCCGAAGACATCGCGCTCGAGCGCCGCAGACTGCACACACAGTATATGTATGGTATACTGCACAGCCAGCAGCAAACTATAGCGACGAGCTTGCCTATAGTTTCTCTCTAGGCATGAGCCATAATTAATGGCCATATTGAATAATCGAGCTCGCCGCTAATGACACGACGCACGTCGAACGTTGAAAAATGAGCCGAATCGTTTGCGAATCTCTGTGTGTGTGTGTGTATTTGGTGCGAGCTTTACGCAAAAATCGGGCGAGTGTGTATATAGTGAGTGAGTGAGAGCATATTATACATATAGACCGAATTAATGACTCACCGGCTCGTCGTTGACGTACCAGACCAGCAGGGCAGCTGGCTTCGATGGAGCGGACGTGCAGTTCACGCGGACGAGGTCGCCTGCCTGGTATTTCGACTTGCCACCGGTAATTGTGGGCCCTCGCTCCGGTAGTACTGAAATCCAAATATTAGCTGAATATAGATACTCTTTCCCCTTTGACCCTTGTTATATATGTATAGGGGGTGAAAGCCACTGGCTCATCTTTCTTAATTGCGATGATTAGGTTGCGTCTTTTTTTTTTTTTTTTTGCTGGTCTTAAACGGTGTTTATTTGTTTTCGTGCGGGGATTGGCAGGCGTTTAATGGTGCATACATAAGTCTGGGACGTGCCGGAGAGTTTTAGAGTGATTTCTTCGTGAATATGGAAATTAGACACGTGGACTTGCTTGCTTCTGAGCGAGTGTGTCGTATATAGAGTTGAGGAGAGAGATAAATAGTTGAGATAAGAGATGATGAGGCATGTTTAATGGGGGTGTGAATTACCAGGAAAAGGATAAGAGTGATAGAGTCATTAATCTAGACTACTGATGTACAAATATGTCGACAAATTTGGCAACGTTATTGTGCAAATATATATATAGTACGTGAAATTTTCAAAACGAAATTTCGATACAACGAAATTCAAGATATTATTATATATATACGTATTATGAAAGGCGTGATATGCGATCGGATAAAAAGTTAATTATCGAAAATCTGACAAACGCAAACAACAGTTCACACTCGCAAATTTGTTTACTTCATAATACAGTATATACAAAGCGGAGCGGGTAACGAACAAAAAGATGGATAATAAAGAGTAAAACTGAATCCTGCGCGCGCGCGAGGTCGTACTATACTTTGATGCTATGTCACGATACATTAATTACGCACTTTCATTAGCGCGTCGGTTGCCGTAGGAGATAAGAACAAATAGGATGGAGATTAATTGGAGCCTACATTTACACAAAAAGATCGATAAAAAGTTCCGCACCGCAAGCGCGATTCGTCCGTGAATGTTAAATGATCAACTTTGTGTGTGGAGCAAAACATATTACAAGCGAGTGTAAAAATATGATTCTGATATATAGGAAAGAGTCGCCTAGCAGTACCCGTTACTATTTATTTGGGAATAACTTTTTATTGACGGGATGTAGATTTATAATTTTAATGTGTTTCTTACATCATTTTCTACGTTAGGAAAAATTAGGAAACTTAAAAAAATTATCAGTTTACGTTATTTTTAGATAAAATAACTTTTGACGTGCTTGAAATCAACAAATTATGAAATCGAAATATGTTTAATACAACATGAAAGTACATCGAATGACCCCGGAAAATTATCATTATTCATTGCTGGTCGCTGGCAAGACAAAAATAACCGTAACTGGACCAAAAATTCTCCCCTACCAAAAATTGATTTTCTCTCGTTTCGTCGTCGCGCAATTTTTAATTGAAAAATGCAGTTTACCTAAATGTGACGCTTTTGCGACGACTTTTCTATTTCAGCTCAATAATAATTAGATAAAGAATTAAGATTTGCTCGGAAATTTGCATACGCCTTTCTCTCTCGCTCGACCCACTTTTTCTATGTATATATATAATGCACACCATAAAAACATGATTAAACCTTGGCACGAGGGCTTTGTCCGCTAGGTCTATTATCAACGCAACAATCCAGTTTTAATTGAATTAAAATGTCTCTATACACAAACAATTATCCCTTTATTAACTCATTAAACGTATATCAAAATTTCATTCGCAGCTTCTCCAACCGCAACTCTCTGCAGGAATTCCCACAAAAAAAAAACGAATGCAAATAACTTCCCGTCGCAATCAAGCATACTATCTACACATATAATCCAAAAGAAAATTTCTAGAATCGAGCAAGCGATAAGCAAAAACAGACGAAACTACTTACATCGCTATCTTTCCAACAATCACGCGCTACCTCAAATAAAAAACACACGTTCGAATTCAAAGAGCGCATATCGAAGCGTTTCGATTAAACGCCGCGCGCACGTACGAATAACGAGAATGCGAAACCCGCGGAGAAAGAAGACGACGAAAAAGAGAAGAAAGAATGAAAAACGCCGGAGAGCGTAAAATAGTCGCGCGCGCGCGCGCTCTCGTCAAAGGTGTGCGCGATTCAAAAGGAAAAAAAAAGCGCGCGAGTACGTACTTTAAATAAACCTCTCGAAACAAAAAGGAGCGTCGAGAGTTACGCAGTGTATCGCTGAAAAAAGGAAGCTCGAGAAATTTGTATAAGGAAAACCGAGGTAAAAAAAAAGAAGTGTAAATCAACGCGCGCTCATGCACACGCCGCTGATGCACAATTGCCTCTATATAGTTTATATATTATATATAGGAGAGAAGAAAAAGCGCGACGAGACAGAGACGAAGCTATATGATTATACGTATATATAGTGAGAGAGAGAGAGAATCGTCTCGTATAACGAAGAGTCTCTCTCTCTCTCTTGAGCGCGACGTACTAATTATGCACTTTCATTAGCGGCTTGTTAAGCGCGAGCACCAGATAAGGACAAATTGGACGTGGATTAGGTAATCAGATAATGAAGCTGCAGCAGCGAGAATACGGGGAGTGAACCCCCCTGGAGGTGGAGAGAGTTGCGTGCATGTGTGTGTCTGTGTGTATGTGAGAGAATATCATGGGATGTACTCACCGACTACCGTCATATCGGCGTGATCCGAGACGGTGTTGAACGCTGGCGCCTCCGCGGACACTTCGCACCTGTATCGACCGCTGCTGTCGCGGTTCACTCGGTGCAGTACCACCGATTTCTCCGAGGAGCTTCGTTTCTGCAAGAAATTAGAAAATTGTAATAAATTTTCTAGATTTTGAAAAATTTTTCAATTATATTTAAAAATGTATTATTATTATACAGCGAGTATATTATAATATAATAGACGGCTCTCGATCGTCGGCTAATCTAAATTACGGATAATACTCTCGGCCGCGGAGCCCATAAAGTTGATTGAAAACACCGAAAAGCACACACGGCACACTCGAAGATGGCCGATAAGAATATATATCTTACACACAGACTTGGCCTCTGCTGGGCACCGACATCAGCGAAATTACGTTATTGGTGGCATCGAGCGACGCTACACACACTGACCTCCTTTTTCCTCTTTCTCTCTCGGCGAAAATTTCAAATGTTTAAAAAAAGCGGAGCTACTGAAATGAAAAACTGATGGACTCGCAGAGAACACAGTGCGCAGGTAGGTATGTAACAACACCTACTGAATAAAACATCGAGTCCGAGCGAGCGTCCGTAATTGCGGACGACTCAAATAACCGAAAGAATAAATCTCGGAGCCGACTTTTTTGCACGCTTATTCTTCTTCGGAATTTCGAAATATTCTGCGTCGTCGATGGAATAGACTTTTTATTATAAAAAGACGATATACGTGCATCTATGTATTGCACGCTTGGGAATCTAATACTATATATATCTACGTTATATACGGATATAGAGAGATGTGGCTTACAAGGTATATAATACGCGACTATCTACTGGGTTTCGAGTTATGTGGGTCAGCAAACATCATCATTTTGAATAAGTTTTATTCAAAACTTGTCGCCAGTCAGGTCGGAATTAGCTGGTTCGGCTCAAAAGACGAAATGAAGCTCGAGAGAGTGAGAGAGTTTTGATAAAAATCAGCACCCGGAGTTTGCGCAGGTCATTTCGTAAATGTACACGGCTTTATTGTTGCTCTGGACGTGAATGACGCCGTTTTATCTCTTCTCACAGTTTGCTTCGTTCTATTTTTAAAGGGAAATGTAAAAGCTGGACTATTTTTTTCGGTCTAAAGATGCGCTCTCGAGATGTGTATAATATAAATGACGTTACTGCAGGAATTTTTCATCGAAGCAATTATCGGTCGAAGGAAAATCTGGAATATTTAAACGACGCTTATTGTCGACGATCCGTCTTCGTTATAATAACACAATATATAACGTGTAGAGCCACGGCGGGGCACGTATTATTTCAGCACCTTCAAATCCCAAGTGTAACTGTGACCGACATTCTGTCTGTGGCAAAGAGAATCCGCAGTGGCAACCACCAGCGAATGCGGAGGCTTGTAAGAAGTTGAGTTTAAAGATATTTGTGTGCACGTAACAAGCGACGGCTGCAGTCAAGTACTAAACTTGCGATTTTCAATCTTAATGGCTCGGACGAGTTTTCTTTTCTCTCTTCCTCTCGTTATATTGTTATATATAGGTTAGTCTATTTTAAGTATAGTTTTCGAGGAAAAATGTTTGTTATTATAACAAAAAAAAACTCTTATTTGGATGACTGTAGATAGCGCGATCTTGTTTTATATACATAATAACACGTAAAAGCTCGGATAGAGATGTGATTTCTTCCGGAGATACGAAATGTGATTAATATTGTGTGCATATGCGAACGAGTATCATTACATAGACACAGGGAGTGGATATGTTTACCCTAGTTAACTACGGCACTGTGAAACTTCGTGAACCTCATTGGTTCAAGACTAGGAGTGATAATCGCGATAGCAGTTCTATTAATCACGTACACCCTCACGTATAATATATATGTATACCGGCGTGTCTATGACATATTGTCTTATTTACATCAGTTATATTCTATTCCCTAATATTCAAACACGGCAATGAACAATTGAAACTTTCCGTGAATACTGTACAAAGACGACGATACTTCGTACTTGAATAGCTTACAAATTTAATCTTCGCTATATAATTGACCGACTCGATCAAACCCTCGAAATTCACAGTAATAAACCACTAATACGAAGCGCAAGTTCAGTCAAGCATCATCTGCAATTATTCCGACAAACATAGATCGGCATAATTAGCAAACGATTACAACTTCCGCATACCTGATACCCTGCAGAATATTCCCAGAACTCTTATCTCAACTCGACAGGAGAATTTACTACGTTTCCCAGAACAGTATAATCCGATGTACCGCAGCACTGAAATCTCGCACTAAATCTCTCTCTCTCCTTAAAAAAAATCCCTCCGACTTGATCAAAGCTGACCACGAGAGCGCATTCCCTAATCGTCCCCCCCAAAAAAGCTCTACTATATACTCCTATATACGGATCCCCGCAATTCACCTTCCTCTCTCTCGCTTTTTACCCACAACCTCGACCCGAAACCTACACACACACACATATACATCAAACCCAACGTCGGGTAAGTAAGAACAATCGCCGCACAAAAGCATACAGAGCTCTCAACTCTCGCAAAAATCATCGCACTTTCGGCGCTATATACATGCATAAACAGCCAGAGCGAAAACCGTCCGATAAACAAATGGGACGTGTGCGCCTTATCTCTCTGAAAGAACACACAGCCACACACATGTGCAGAGCCTCTGCATAGATAAAGAGCTCGAGCGGGAAATTACGAGAGAACGTCCCGTCGCGAGAACAAAGGACGCGCCGCCCGTGATTTCCCGATGTTACGCGAAGGGTTGGCTGCTGCTGCTGCTGCTGCAGGCAGGGCTGGGCTCGGCTGGAAACGAGTCATTCTATTTCCACTGCACGTTTAAGGCTGCCGGAGAGTTTGCGGCCCGAATTTACGGTCGAATCACGTCCTCGACTCGTCCTCGCTCGCTCGCGCCGCTCAGCTACTACCTCTACCCTACGGCCTCTTGTTCTCTCTCCTTCTCTCTCTCTCGTTTTCTCTCGCTCTTAACTTTTTTCCATTATCGCGCCACGACGGCGTATACTGTACTTTTCTTTCGACCCCTTCTTTTCTTTTCTTTTATTTATTAAAAAAAGATACGACGGCTATCGCTGATGCAGGTAACAGATTTTTTAATGCGCCGCGCGGGTGCAATTCTGCGGTGAGGTTTTATATATATCCTTTTCCGTATATATGAGAGAGAGGCGAGATTTCGATGTATTGTTGAGGTGTATCACTGCGATAATTGAGCGAAATGTATTTCTATTCGTTATACTGGAATTGCGGGGACGTACGTGTTGCTATTGTTGATAACGTAATTATTTTCAGGTATAGGAGTAAGAAATAAAAGTTGATTTTTTAATACTACACACTTCACGCCGGTATATCGACTCGGAAGGAAGGGTTAGACGTTCATTACGCTTAATAAGCTTTGGAAAAATAGCTGCTCTAAGTGTGTTTCTTTGAGAGCCCATTAAAAATAATGAACTATAATATGGATGCATGCATAACGCCGATGACGCGAGGAAAGTCGATTTTTTTAAATCGCGCGCGCGCACTTTAAAACCTGTATATACACACACATGAGTGTGTATACATGTAAGTGACCTGCTTTTAATAATTTTATACTGCTTCGAGGGAGTTATGGTGCAATTTAGAAATTCGCTTTCATCGATCATTTGTCTCTTGCTATACGATGAATTTCTGGAAGTTATATTGAAATATGTAAGTAGTAATGCATAAACTGGATCAATACTCTTAACTTTGTTACAATCGCATTAACCGTTCCTTCTTTATATTGAATAATTTATATTAGCTTGGATAAAATGTAAATTAGATATATGACGCAGCAAGTCATCATCAGATATGCACAAATCGCCATTAAAATTTAAAAACGTCGAACATTCGGATTACTCGTTCTGAGAAGCACTTTCAATTTGAGACGATATGATGATAAATAATTATGCTACGATATTTTACATCCTGCGTTTTAATTCAAAAGACTCTTGTTCTTCAATAATAACTTAAAAATTTCAATAATTCATACGGCCGAATAATACATCGAGAAGTTTGCAAAAGTTAGTGTACTTTTTAATGTTAAACCCACACTTGATGTAGAAGAATAAGAAGAAGGATTTAAAGTAGCCATTGGGGACAGGAGTGTTTTTCTTCTCTTGACGCGTACGACCTTTCCTCCCGGAAAAAGGGGGTTGACATATGGGATTTAAAAAACCCGTTATTTGGTCCTTAAAACCAGATGCTTTATTTTCTCTTGTCGACATGCGAATTAAAAATTCCTTTGCCGTTTTTTTTTTGTTGAATCCTTTGCGCAATAAGCTGCGATTCATAATTTTAAATCACGATTTATCTTCTTTATTATTCAGAGCACATTACACGGTATTATGGATACTATGCAAACTTATTGTAAATTCTACACATTTAAATAAAACAAACGCATATATCTGAAGAAAACTCGAGGAATGTAGATCTCCGATAAGTTTAAAACGGCAACCGGCGCGTTAACGCCTGCCATTATTGAAATACGAGTTTAATAGCGCCACTTCTATTTTCCCCACATCCACGTAAGTACTTATAATAAAAGTTTTAGTATGAAATAAAGCTTTTTCCTATATTCGTAATGCTCACACATGCTTTCGCCGTTGAGTCGACTAAATAATATATTATACTTTTGTAGCTTGTTATATATTAAATTTTTTAGCCTTATTGTGCTATGAAAAAAAGCTCGTCTTTGAAACTGGTCAGAAGTAATATTCACAGATCAATCCGATTAATTTACAAGACCTTTTTTTTGCTTTATATATATCCAGTTGAATAAGAAAATAACCAATTACCCTCGCAACACACAAAAGTCATCGACCTTCCACTCCTCCAATTACAGCGCAAATCGCAAAAATCCAAGCTCCGCCACCAAAAGCGACGTGCAATTTGCGTCCCAACTACTACGTATCCCACAGTCAGACACACAAAAGCTTAAAAGCTCGTCAGCTAGTTTTCCAAGTAAAAAAAAGAAGCAGAAGAAAGAACTGCGCAAAATCCGACCAAGCTCATCCCTTTAAACCGGTTGCATAACGAATTTTTTCAGACTATAACGCGCGGATCGACCCTCGGAACACTGCACAGCTTCGCGGACGTAATTGTGAAGGCTAGTGTATACTTGGAGGACACATGAAGTAGCCCCGGCCCGAAACGAGGACGAGGTGCTGCTGTTGTTTTTTTTTTATTCGCCGAGATTTTCGTGCGACTTTCTCGTGTGCAAAAAAAGGGGGCTAAGTGCCGGTTTTCCCCGGACACATCGTAAAGCCGCCTTTCAATCTCGCTTTCGGCGTTGCGTTGCACCGCGAGACTCGTATGAAAACATTTTATGAAACACGGGCGCGCGCGGAAGCCTCTCTGTTCGCTTTCCGCCTTGTTCTCTTTGCGAAGGGGGTAGAGGGGTGGTTTCGCCCCCCCCTCCTTTTTAGGGCGCAATTCCCCGCGTCTGGTGGCGGTGGTTTTCTCATTTTAAGCAGGAAGTTGCAAACAAGTTTTATGCCCCACTGGAAATCCGATGAGTCGCGCGAATTTGCCTTTAATTTCGGAAAACGTGTGCTGCTTTCTTTCCTGCTATTAGCGCGAGGGTGAGAGAGAGGGGGGTGGAGCAGAGCGTGGATTTTAGTTTGAAGGGTTCCTTCAGGCTTTGTTAATTAGACCGGCTATTATTAGAGAGCGAGAAGTGTTTTTGCGGGAATTGAAGCTGGAGAGAGGCTGCTACTGCTGCTTGGCAGAGTTGTTAAAGTGTTTTTGCGGTGCTGGAAATCGAGCTGGGGTACACGGTATTTAGAAAAGTTTGTAGCGATAGAAATTGCCGAGTTTTTAAATTTTTACGATCTTATAATTTCATTATAATTTGCTTGATTGCTTTATAAGGTATGACTTTCAATTAGTTCTTCAGAGTTTTTATATATATATAATACTGCAGTGAATATTATTAAAATTTTTGTAATTAAATTTTTTTTTGATATTCGTGGTTTTACTGATGTCCTTGTAATTATAATTAAAATTGCAATTTGTTTGCTTCTTCATTTGAAGAGGGAAAATAAATTATGTCCAAATTACGTTGCTACGTAAAAATTAGGTTGAAGGCAAACAAGAGTTGAATGACAAGTTTATTAAATTTCGCTTTGAACAGTTTGTAAAAATTTACATCAACTTTATAAAGCCTGATTTTACAGTAGCGTCATGTTTAAAATCCTATTAGTTTCAACGAAGACACGGCAAGTCATATATTTCGTAACAGAATTTTTATGTTCGCCTACCATCAAAACAGTTCGTTGATTCGACTGAGCCCTTAAAAATTATTATGATTACAAAGATATTACAGAGAAATTTGAGGCGCTAGGATTTTACAGCCGAAGAGAAATATTAGACTTTTTTATTTCTATCGTTATCAAGGATGTGGAAAATGTCAGAGATATAAAACATCGATCAATTTCTAAATGTTACGTTTTATGACTATATCCTGTCTTATACGGAGAATTTCTTTATGTAGCGATAACTTCGTCTAGAAAAATTTTACAATTTTATGGGTTCAGGCGCATTAACAACAATATTTTTTTTCTACTTGTCTCTTGTTTTTGAACGAAAATTGTGATTCAGCCATTCAAGTTAATTAGATAGTTCGTCAATAAAAAAAGGTGTTAATTGGACGTTTTCACAGTTACGACACCCCAAGAGTAAGCTAAACCTCGGAGCAGCGACAAAAGCCAACATTACTGCATTATATCATAGAACTGCGGTGCTAATGAAATTTCCGAGTCAGCCACAGACGACTTTACCGCGCAGAGGAAACGTTTTGAGTCTTTAAGGAAGCATTACAGGGGAACGTTAGTTTCGTGTTAAGCGAAACTTCATCAAGGGTCTTAGATTGTATGTATTTTATCATAATTGAGATGGCAAAATGAAAATAGTAGAATTCGCCAGTATTACCATCGGTTAGAATTTATCTTTTATGCAGTTAAGATATGCAATAACTTTTATTATTGAATTAAAACAAATGTTCGATACGTTTTAATAGCTTATAAATAGTAAATGTGCTAAAGTCGCGTCGTTCATTTATAAAACTTTGATAATCGCTGTTATTGGCTGAGACAAAAATAACTGCGATTTTATTATCTTCAAACGAAATAGTCGCAAAAAATCATAGAGTCTATTGTATCATTCTCTCTAATGAATCAATACCTAATAAATATGCAACACAATAACATCCAATCGAAATAACATGATCTTTCTTTATCGAAAAGTAATATCTCCAAACTGTATAAATTTTTAAAAACTATAAAATTTCCAACATCACTCAACATGATCGATTTCTCGCTGTTCAAAAAAGCCATCTCCAACGAGTATATACATCGAATATCAAATGTAAACAGCGCTTATCGATAACAAATAAATTCGTCATATCAGTGCAGCTGACATATCATCAACAACATCATCGCTTCGAATTAAATTCACGCGATTGCATTTTTAAGCTGCAGTCGAAAATCTCGCAGTCAAAACGACCAGCCCATCTTCCCCCACATATATATACATACACACACACAGATATATACCTCGCGGTAATATTGATTAGCGATTAGTGCTTTATGGTCACCGCAGTAAACAAGTGCGTTTCCAGAATCGTGAAAGCCCGAATCGGCGAAAACAACAAAGCTGCAGCAGCAGAGCGAGAGAGAGAGTATGACGTCTCTCCGGCCTATGGCAGCATAAAGGGTTTGCCATTTGCACCCGAGAGAGTAGTCAAAAATCAATACGTAGGGCTGTATATACGGCGAGCTTATAATACACGAGGCAAAGGCGTAAATATTAAAGGTGATGGGGAGGTGTGTACATATATATACCTATCTATATATAAGCCGAAAAAAGAATATAGCCGGCAGCATAAGAAGCGAAATGGAATCTCGTTAACATTCTGAGGTGTGCTTTAGATGCTCTATATCTTTTTTTTTCGACCCCTTTTCCGTTCGGGTCAAAAGTCCCTTTGGGCATCGAGAGAGGGAGGAATATAGCTCGATTGAAAGAGGGAAAAGAAGGAAGGTAAAGAGCCGCGGCGCATTTGATGATGATATCTCGGCGCCGTCTCTCATTTTTCACGGAAATTCACTTCCGCGTAAACGCTAAACAAATAATATTTATTTGCGGAATATTCCTATCTCGAACTGCCCTGCGGGTGTGTATTTTCTCTTTCCTCTTTCTCTTTCTGTCGTGTGTATATATATATATACACAACATATACACGCGTATGTAAAGGCGGACTGGGCCATTACGATTTTCACTTTTAACCTCTCGATTTATATTCAGCGCTCTTTCTTTTCTTCTTCTTCTTTTTTTCATTCAAGTCTATATATTCTTTCCGCCCCTCCGGCTGACAGAGAGAACCTCCCAGACATGATATTACGATTTGACTTTTAATTTCGTGAGCGCAATAGCGACGGGATTTATCGACATTGTAATACGTTTTATATTCGCTGATGCGTGTGTGTGTGTGTGTGGATATGCTTTAAAAGTGTTTTATTTGCCGCTCGTTTTGGTTTATAAAACTTTATGTGGGACGTGATTGATTGCCAACCAAGCAGAGTTGAGAAACAGAGAGGGAGTATCGAGTTATGCGGCCCGTATTACGTTTCGAGATGAAAGACCTTCCGATGTTTGTTTATCGGAGAAAACTTTTGTAAAATATTCAATTTGAAATACCGCGCGCTTTTTCTGCGCGTGTGTGTGTGTGTTGTTGTTGCGCGTTCTCGCGGTCACGTTTTTTAATTACTAAAAACTGTTTGTATAATAACGGCGTTTCAAAATAATAAAAACTTTTTATATTCGAGGCTTGCATCCTTTTGTTTTTAATTTTTTTTTTTTTTCGAGAGTGACCAAAAATTACTCCTGTGTACTAAAGTTGCGGGCTGGCATGTTTTTATACGTATATATATTTTTTATTGACAAGGAATTTTTAGACATAGCTACGCCAAAGTGTTGCCCCTGTGTGTGTATATATTTGGGTCACTTTTTTATAGATGGCTATTTTAACGGTTTTAGCTTAGCGTCGCGTATTTACTCTTTTTTTTACTTCAGAGACTTTAGTATCACATAGGAGAGAGACTGTGTATAGCTTCAGCGCAATATTCTGAAAATAAGATGCTTTACTACTTAAGTTTTCCTTAATGGAAGGATTTAAAGCGCAATATAGACATAAATAGCATAAGCAGATTAGAATTATTTTATATACTAAAACGAAATACTTATTTCGAAAAATCCAGCTGAAACATCCAAAGTGATTTTATATATAATTTAAAAAATAAAGAGCTATAATTCAATATTTACGCGCCTTACAAAAGGTCGATTCAATTAATCGCCATATGGCAAACGCGGTTTGTACACAGACCAATGTAGGTCTTCTAGAATAATATCAAACATCATGTATAGCATCAGTCAGGCATTGTAACACTTCAAAGCGAATCTCAACCTTTGTTGTTCAAAACAGCTCTAAATCCTCTTTCATAACTTCATGCAAACTTTGTATCAACTCACACGATCCTCTCAAACTAAATAACCGCAAAACACTCTCGAGAAACTTTCCTCCATAATTTTTCGCGCAACGGAAAACAAAGGCAGCCACACGGTTTTTCCTAATAATAAAAAAAAAAGAACGCAGTTACATCATGCACAATCTGTGTAAACTCTCCGCGTACCGCACAGCTGTTCGCAAAAGGGAAGAAGAGAAAATCGAATAAACAAAAGGACTCGAAAGGGAGGCAGCGTCAAAAGCGCGAGTCCCACTAACCCACACACGCGATGATAATCAGCCTGCCTTCCCGCGTCGACAAATAAAACATTGTTTGCCCAGCTTTTAAAGGCATAAGCGCAAACATACAGACGCTTTTATACTACCCTTACGTTTTCCCTTCGGCTCCTTGGCAAGCGCTTCTAGGAATTTTTCAACTGGTTGTGCGAACTTACTGTATTTGCATTCTCTTATGTAGAGGAAACTTTTTAATATACGGTAAAATTTTGAGTTTTGCAAAAACGCGTAGGGATTGTAGAAGATGTCCGTATGCATAGTTAATTCTTTAGTTTTTATTCCTGGATTGGGGAAATGAGACCTTTTTGCGACGTATAAAATTATAGTTCTAAATATTTTATCAAAATCCTGATGTAGTAAGAATTGTGAAAATATTTGCACGTCCGTAGTGTTTTCGCGAGAAACATCAGTTTTCGCAAACGCGTTACGTCGACTGCAAAGAAAAACCGTGCAGTTCGTAGATAAATAAACAACGAGTATAACAAACAGTAGAAACACACATATCATCATCAATTCTATAGTATATACGTTATGAAAGAACAACAAACAATATCGACTGTTAAACAAGACGTTAATAAAACACGTAACGCTTTTAGCTGTTTATACACCCCCACGCACGGCGTCACGAACAGAGAAGTTGCCTACATAAGCCCCGTCCTTGCCTTCTTCTCTCACTAGAGAGAGAGAGAGAGTCGAGGGGGTCGGACGAGGCGCGCTTTGAGAGCTCGCGGCCCGCTCCTTGTGTAAATAAGTACGCCGGGGCGAATCAAAGGTGCTGCTCTCGAGGTAAAAGAGCCGGAGTGCGCGCGAGATAAAGACAAAAGGATAAAGGGGCCGCGAGAGCGAGTATATATAGTGTGTGGTATAGTATAGCCGTGTGAGGGGGGCAGAGGAGTCAAGGATAATATAGAGCGAGAGATACAGCGTATAATGTGTATTATAAGTATGCGAGTTAAATCATGCTCGGCTCCGATGTGTGCGCGCGCGTGACCTTTTGTACATTCTAAGAGATGAGGGTGTGTGTAGTTACATGTGTAGCGAGAGAGATGCTTGTAGGGAAAAATTTAAGCGGTGGCTGTAAGTTATTTTGCGCGAGAGAAGATAGCAAGGAAGAGAGAGAGAGGTGGGAAGAATGATTTGGGCTCTTTGGGCTTTATCGTGGTGGAGAGATAGCGGTAATTTTGTCGTGGAAAATTTGTGAATGAATCGTTTATTAGACGTGATTATTTACATATTTATGGGGTGAAATGCGTGCGATTTAGTCCTTTGAGAGGTGTATTTTTCATCTGGAAGTACTATTTTGATACAGTTTTGAGATATGTCATGTTGATCATATCAGTGCTCTTTAAATTTAGAAATCTTAACTTTCAGAGAAAAAAAATGCCTGCATGGAAGAGCCAGTGACAAATCAAGAAAACTGTTCAACAACTCTACTATCTTATTCGCAATACTCGTAGCGGTAGCTATACTTGTCTAGCATGTGCTTATCCGTCACAGATAGCACAGCAAACCGACAGAACGCTGTCAATAAGCGACTGCTAAATCCGTCTCAGACGGTTTGGTATCTACTGTCGCTCAGTGACAAGATCCAATACAGAACCATCAGTAACTGGTTTAGTGAGCGTTTATCCGCCGTAGATGGTGTAACAAGTCTATCAGCACCTTCACCACGATTGCCTTCTCACTTATATGTACGATCAGTCTGAAGATTATGGCTCTCTCTGTATAAAACTACGAAATTATTTTTAGGCAGATATTATACTCCGTATTTTATTAGACTTTCTGTTGGTGCTGCTAACAAATAAGGGGCACCTCTCCGCTGCACTGCAGTTTTCAATTTTTAGGTAACTTACGATTTTTATTTCTAAACAACAGTAACTGTGGAGTGTACTACGAAAACCCTATCCTAGGCAAAACAGAACAAAAGATTGTGTATACAGAAAGACTTTAGAAATCGTCTATCAAGATATTGAAGAATAGAATTGAAGAACAATCTCATAAAAAATATAAAAGCTTATAATAATCACAGAGTTTATTGATGAATTAATAGGAATCCTTTGAATCATTTCTATCCAGGTCCGGACGTAACGTAAGGAAAGCTGTATATGTTTGCATAGATGCATTTGACTAATGAGATTCTTATGGTCCTTTTGTAGAAACAGAAACTGCCCATAATGACCCGATGTTCGGCAAGCTGAGATTTTCGCATTGTATCTATTTTAATTTTGCTATATAAGAAAATTCATTGTCACATCATCTAATTATCTTCAAATATTACTTCCTATGAATTTAAACGCAATATATATTACTAGTACTATAGAAACAAAAAATCAAAGAAGCGAGCACAAAGTCAGCACGACGAAATAGCTGAAACCCAGAAACGTTAACACCCACCCGCTAACATACATCAAAAGCCGATACATACTGCGCAGCCCAGAGTTTAAATAAACCGCATTCCAGCAACGGATATCGAAATTCGCGCGAGCCACCAGATAGACATCATCACTAGTGATCGAATATGAGTGGGAATCCGAATAGCCGAATATGTGTGTGTGTGTGTGTCCGTGCGGGTGCGGGCGGATAGAAATAATTGGATCTCGATATCGGTGACTTGGCACACGCAGATATCAAATTTGAGGTACTCGCGTGCACCTGGTCATCGAGACCGAAATTAGATACGCGCAAAATCATCGTATCTTTGACTATATGCAGCTATATACACATCCTGTATGTACGTATAGGATTCCGGATACATTATATACTCGTATATCCCTTATGTGCTCGTTTCTCACACAAAGACTTTGTGGGAAACCTTATACCGTTATGTAGGGAATAAATAAAAACATGTTTGTCCAAGGTAAATAGAAAATTAATTACAAAGCAAAGCGCCAAGTCATTTCCTTATATACTGACCCTTGATTATTTCCGGAGAGAGAGAGAGACTGCGAATTGTCTTGGCTGATGTTTGCCAGCTGGAAATGGAAGCTTTATTTGGGGTTGAGCTTTCAATTGATTCGTTCATGATATTGGGTCAATTAATTTTGCAATAACTCCAGAGATTGTGTATCTGTTTCATCAGAATGTATTTCTTTTTCTGTAAGTCGTTTGTTACAATTTACGCGAGAAATTGGGTCGACGTGTGTAATTAAAGCGGACGTTATAATTCTCCAAGGCTATTTTCAGTCTCACCTCTGAACCACAAGAAAATTGCATTGTATATTACTAATATTTTACAATTCTAGCTTTGAATAAAAAACACTGGAGAAGTCGTTGGCCGTATTTATGGAAAAAAAAGAAAAAATTCTGCAATCCAATTCCACTGAAAACTTTAAATTACTTTCGATTCCTTCCTTAGTAACATTGCTGAGACAAAGGAAATTAACCTTTGACCTAACTAGAACTAGTTGGACGCAGTATTGCGAAATGGCGCCACTTAGGAAGCGAGTTACAGCAACTGTTCCGTTTCACTGGATATTCCGTTATACCTTTAGTTAGCTTATTCGCTGAAATTTTTCAAATGATACTTATCCGGACGAGGAACAATAGAAGAGAAAGACTGCGTTATTTGCTTCTATTTCAAGCACGAAGCTATAATCCCATCAATTTCAATATCTAATACGTACAGAGTACTATTTCAAAAACTTTTGAGACTAGAAAAAGATCGAAAACTACTTTTCAAGATATAGTATAAAAATCTATAAATTTCATTTAATCCTCTACCACCCTCTCTCTCTCTCTTCAGAAGATATCGCAAACGAAGAGAATATAAATCTTACGTTCGGCATCTTATCTCCGGACTGCACATCGAATTTTCTTTGAAGTTTACTCGGATGACTCGCGGAAAAAAAAGTATATCTATCTATCTCTAATGCTCTCCCGGAAATAAAAAAAATAAATAAATAAACCATCCCAGCATGACATTTCATTTTCCGAATTCGCCCTGTGAGCTTTATAAAATTTTCATCGATATAACAGATGAATTTCAGTATTTCCCACACTCTCCCTCCAATGACATTATATACGAGTGCTGCACGTTGCCTGCAGGGCTCTGCACGTACGTGTACAGTAAATGTATACGTACAAGAAATACGTGCGACATCGTGCAGCTGGAAAATCTTATTATCCGTTCGTTTTTCCTTAAGTTCGCACTTTTCCTTTATATATTAAGGAGAAGAGTGGCAGAGGGAGTGAGTGCGCGGGGAAAAATAAATAAAAAGTATATATATATAGAACAAAGAGTCGAGGAGAATACATACGTCTACAGAGACACCGGCTAGAGGAAATACGTGAACGGCAGGTTGTTCCTTGGGCACGTAGCGATAAAATTCGTGTCCATCCTTGTACCACTTCACCGAGTAAAGAGTCTCCCGATCCAGGTTGAAATTGCACTCCATCCGGACCGTTTGATTCAGTACAACGTGCTGCGGGATCTTCAGGGCCGTCATGCGAAGGGCCTCGATACCTGCAGAGAAAAAGTTTTTCTTTTTACTCGATTGTGTCTCTGTGTGGGTGTGTGTGTGGCTGACCCCTACTGCTTTTATAGCGAAACCTGCTAATGGCACTTTTTCCCTATATACACGGCGTGGACACGATGGATTGCTATAGCGAGAAAAAGGAGTCATCGGCGTCCGCGACTTATAATGTGTATAAAGAACGTGTCTCGTGATTTTTCGCGCCAGTCGGGAACCAGGTCGTCGTGTGATGTGCCTATATTTATACACTTCGCTGTTTCTCCGACTTATCCGAGACACGTCGTCGCTTTTCACGTTATATATACATCTTTTAAGACAGACAGAGTTGGTTATTCTTTTGCTACTTCTGTGTTATATACTCTTACGCGGCTTAGTGCTCGGGGTTTATTTATAAAATATTTCATACGACGACTCGAGCTTTTATTTAATATTTATACTGGAGCGAAGCTCTTTTAATGTGCGGGCTTGAACATGTTCGTTTGCGATGGGAATCAGCTTTCATAATTAACTTATTTTTATGCCCCGTGTGCATATGGACGATGATCTCTCGCGACGAAATTTATTGTGTAGGTTAATTACTGTCAAAGTAATTACACACGGAACGTGTACGTGTGTTATACTTATATCGAGAGGAATAAATTAGTTTCCTATATGTCGAGATACAATTAATTTTGAGCGTTGTGTTCTCCTGCGAACGATTTCAATTTTAATCGTTTAAAATTAAAATTGGAGCGTCAATTAAAAATAAATTTAATTAACTCTTTCGAGAATGATTTTAAAACGCAAAATGACGGGTGAATGTTATTTTCTTGTAGGTATTTTTACTCTTTTCTTAAAAATGCAAAAAACGTTTGTACGATTAAATTTCGTAGATTCTATTACATTTCTGAATAATGAAGAACGTGATGAGAGCTTTGAAAATTCCGAGCTTTCGCAGATAATCAGTTCTGCTTTAAAAATGTAGAAAAGCTGCGCTTTGGCATCTCGCGCAAGAGATGAGAAAAAAGCTTTGTTTTTAAGTACATGCAAAAGCAATTTGTCTACATCTGAAAAGCGATTCGGAGTAGTTTTCTCTTCTCTAATCGCATATTTCGTGAATTTATTTTTAAATAAATAACGCGCGAGCTTATATACCCTTTGAAAGGTTTACTCGGCAAAGCAAAACGGTCCTTTTGGTTGACAAAATTTGTATAATATCTAGTAAAGTTGCAGCAATTCAATCAAAAGTCATACACAGAATAACCGAAGGTTTGCCTTTTCGCTCCAGAAAGCATAATGCATCGTAGGAACTGGCCGCGAGAGCACAGTCGCGAAACGCAAAGTAAATCGCGCGACTTTCCAACGATAAAAGTATCAAACGCACTTTGAGGCGCAGGAAAAAAGCAGTGCTTCAACCGCGGCATTTGGATTTGACAGTTCAAAGTGAAAAAAAAGAGATAGAGAGAACGTAGATATATACGGCAAAGCTTCTATAAAGAAGAGGTTTTGAAAGGTACGTTTATTATACTCGAACTATACAAGCACAGAAAGGCGGATATAGTGAATTACGTTAAACGTGAATTAAGATTCAATCTGCGCCGATCAAATAATTGAAGTCGAGTGCTTTCGCTTATAGTAGTGTCTTGAGATTCGATAATTTGGATATCGTACGTCAACGTTTCATCGCTTTCGAGTCATTAGAACTTTTCCATTTGACTTTATAGGGGATGAGGGCAAAATGAATTTCATTACGCTTCCGCACTCGGTGCTACCTCCGCGGTAATTATGATTTCTCCAATTAATTTGCATACGAGCCTTATACTATATAGGATATGTGGGGCATATGCGGGACCAGATTTACACGCTCAAATTATACTAGCTGAAATTCAAATATTATACTTGAGATATACGCGTTTCGAGAGCTTTCAGTAGAAACGTGCGTTATTGGTCAGACAACAACACCATCTATACATTTCATGAAACATCAGCGAAGCAGAGATTTTTTTCGAAACGCAGTTGGGAAAAAAAATACACTATATACAAACTCACCCAGCAATCAAGTGAGCAATCGATACCTCCAAACATCACTTTTTTCTCTCTATATATATAGGACGCACACTCTGCAATCAAACAAGACAACATTGACGCGGAGTCGCTCACTCGAAAGCTCATAGCGTAATTGGTCTTTTTCCGAGCAATCGTCGCATCAAGATTACAGATTCATGCCTCGGAAAGTTTCGAGTATTTACAGCAGACGCGAGTAAGCCCTGGTGACGAGTTTATAGTAAATAATAAACCCTCTTCTCCTCCCTCTCTCTCTTTCTCGCGACAGCAACTATATTCCTCAGATGCAGCACAGCTCAATAATCGCAACGCGAAGCTCTCGTGTTCTCTCAAGTAGCTGCAGCAGCAGCAGCAGCAAAGCAGCGAATATCGTTAATTCACGCTGGGATAGCTTCAACTTTCGTCGTTAAAAATTAAAGTTTCGCAAGCGTAGACACACTCGAAAATAAGCTAGCTTAAGAAGCTCGTTGGGGAAGAAGATGCGCGCGGCATCAGCACCAGCAGAAAAAAGGGGGTTAAGGTACGTACCCATCACCTACACGTATATATATATATATACACATGCATATACACAGAGAGAGAGAAGCTCCACAGACGAAGTGCCGGCTCGGAGAATCGAGCCCTCGAGGCGATAGCCAAGACTCGAAACTCGACTCGGGGCTGTGTGCTGCGGTGGAGAGGATAGAGAGAGAGAAGTGTCATGAAAGAGAGCGAGATAGAGAGAGAGAGAGAGAGCGGCAAGTGGCTGCTATACTGCTATCCGCATTCGGGACCGGCGCGTCTTCTCTCTAATGCTAGCCTAGATTTCGATGTCTTATCCGGGGGGTGGCTCTCCTCTGTATAGCTTTCGATTTTGAGATTCGAGACTTTGCTCGAACTTGCAAAGCTACTGCTGCTGCTGTGAATGTCGAATCAGACCTTGGTCAACGAGCAACGATTATATAGATATACACATTGTATGTAATATGTAATTAATCCTTTTAGGTGACGAGCTGACTAAGCGATATGTACAGAACGTCATGGAAAGCTCCCTTATATCTGTATTTAATCATATACGGATATATGTACGATGCGCATATATTTCATCATCCGTCTGAAATATACATGCAACTCGGCAAAGTCAAATATTGATGTGTGCTTGAACAGGAGATTGACTCGGATTTTTACGCTTATACAAATGTATGTAGATACCGCCGCGCGCGTTGCAGCATTAACATTTTCGAAGCCGTAACTTTTACTGCGCGAACACCTAATATCATCGGGAGTATTATCGCGAATAAATAAATGCTTTACAACTCATTCGAAGAGCTTTTATATACGAAAACCTATAAAACTCGCACCGTGGAATTAAAAAATGAGAAATTTCCCAGGATGATGTAGGTATACAATATATATAAACAGCTCAAGTTATTCTGAAAAATCCGACGTGGAATGCCCCATTTAGCGCGCATACATAATACATATAATGGGCATAAACTTGCGGGCCGCTATCCGCGCGCGCATTCCGCAGTGATGGAACTTCCTCCCCTTCATCGTGGTCTTGCAGCTGCAAACGAACCGGAAATATTTACGTGTATGTAGTAAAGCTTGCGCGCGCGCGCGTGTGTGTGTATATCTATACGTGTTATATATATACACACACACACAGAGAAACGCTCGGCGGTGTATTTGGCCGGAAACAATCGGGGGGTGAGGGAAACACAAACACACCGAGCCACTTGTTCGCGGCCGAATAAATATTGAGCGGAAAGTATATAGCATTCAATGCTTAATTGGCCGGTAATGACGATTAAATGCGCGTGAAAAGTATACACGGTAGATTCCTCAGCAATGATGAATCGCCGACGAAAGGACGTTATATTGATACCTCCCCACCCGGAAGTTATAAACTAGTTTCCCGAAGTTGGCCGCGAGTCGTAAAACTGCGAGCGCGATTTTGAAATTGCCGCGCGCGCGCGAGCTTTGATTGAGGAGCTTGCAAAATTGATAATATTCGCGAGGCGCTTGGTTATTAGCATAGTCTGGAATTTTGCCGAGACTAAGGCGCACAGGTGTGTCTCTCTATACTCTCTCTCTCTCTCTCTGGGTTATCGATACACCAGGACAGCCTGCTGGTCTAATGACCGAGTGTTTACACGTAGACTCAGGGCTATACTGACATGCGAGTGAATTCGAGCTGTGCAGCAGTTATACACGTGTATGTAGCTATATGTATATACACGTGTATATACAGGTATGCCAGATAGGAAGACGATGCGGACGCGTTGCTGCTATGCGGAAGTTGGCTTGTTGGCGACGCGATTATGGTGATTGCGAGAGAGGACTCGATGCTTGGGTTTTATTGTCGGAGATTATAATATATATATACATCGCGAGATTGATTTCGATTGTTTATTAACTTTCCGATTCAATATTCATATTAAAATGTAAAAATGACGGTATATGTATACATAATATCTCGTGGCTTTTCAATAACGTGAGCCGACGTTGATTAAACAAAAATGACGAGAGATCGAAATGCAGGATATATATACAATTGTTATTATTATATTCATCGCAATTTATATCGCTCACAATGCATACAATTTCTCACGGTTAAATAAAATTTAATAAAATAGACGTGATCTCTCTCTCTCTGCCGAAAAAGCAAAGCCACTGAATAAAACAGCGTTCGCTAATTGCATTGCTTATACGTAAACACGACCGAGCGGCGTCTGTCAGAGATAGAGGCTCTAAGCCATCGGTTGTGGCGCTTTCCCAACATACCGCAGCGCTGCACATAGCGTCAGACGCGCAACAACAACCCCTCCCGGCATCAGTCTCTCTCATGGCTCTCGTCACAAAGCCGTATTCAACGAAATCTCAAAGCGAGCGTTGTCCCGAATATTTTAATTTCCTCTCGGCAAACTTTCTCAATCAATCTTTACGGCCGAAAAATCGCTCTCTTTCTCTTATATAACGAAGGTGAACTGTATATAAAACGTAGAGAATATTGTTATTTTCTTTTCGAGCTTTTGTGCTATTACAAAGGTATTTATTGAAATTTCTGAAGGAAAATTTCGATGGGCATTCTTCGAATTGTTTCGAACTCGGCTCCTTTTTTTTCAAGATTTTACAAAGCGACTTCCAACTATTATTCATTATGTTTCGGACGCCTGGCTTTGATTGCAGGTCGAGGAGTCAATAAAGCGCGGTGTTACCGCGTATTATTACATCGAATACCCTCGCGAGTATTTATTATTTCCCGTTGAAAGAAAGAAAAACCGAATCTGCATTTTTTCACCTGGTCGTAAATTAAAAATCTCCATTGTTCGGAAATTCGGATAAATTTACGAGATCGCGTAGACACACACACCGAGTGTGTGGGAGGCTATAGTTTAAATCCGGTCATGTAATTCGTCGACGAGCAATTATTTACGCTCAGACGCGTTAAATTGTTAATACGTTTAGTTCCAGTGTCATTCTCACATCGACATTCCCGGCGATAGAACGAACGGAAAATCGAAAGTGTCGCTGCGCATATTGTTTCAAGAATCGCAGTCGGTTCTGTATTTTTACGACTCCGGCTCTCGAGGATTTACTTTTTAGAGCCGCGAGTAGACCGGTATATTTATCCAGAATCAATTCGGTCGGGTCGTCAAACAAAGACTGGGTTGAACGGAAATCTCACGACGACGATGGATCGTGTATAATTATCAAAGATTAGCTTTACGCCTTTGATACATCGGGCAATATTAAGTTTTAACGTGTTCTCGAGGGTTATAATATAAGAGCACATTGCCATTAATTAAGCTGGTTTATATCGAGCCTTGGAATTATCTTAATACAGTTTAAGTAGAATAGTCGACGAATGGTCGGGCGATATATATGATAAAGCTGATTCGAGTTGCGCGAAAGTTTCGCCGTTACGGGGCTTAATTTATTTTCGGCTTTTGCGAATATATATATACATCGCGGCTCTCGCGTATATAATCCATCACAATTATATAAGCCGCGACCACGTAATTGCATCAACTGTATATGTATTTTTTTTTAAATCCAGGTCACTCTCTCTCCCGTATATATCTATATAAAATCGAGTGACATCTGTCGACTCTGTGTCTTCATCAAAGCGAAACTTCAATTAGAAACCCATCAATATATATATAGGGATACACATATATAGATAACACTCCTTTTTCATCGATCATTAAAATCTTCGCCACTGCACCGCCGATACAAGCTCGCGCGCGCTAGTACTTTATTAAAAAAGTTATTAGAGTGAAAACTGAATTGGCTGCGAGTCGAGTATATATATACTACACATTGCATCCAGACGAAAGTGTAAAGCTCGCATAGAACTTGATTACCGCGTTTGGTATCTACATGTATGTACATACGTGTGTGTGTATAACCCTTTCAACTTTCGCGTTTGAAAAGAGACGCGAAATTCCTGTAAATACGAAATAAAGGCATCGACAACTAATTCAGTCGTTAAAATACCGCAGCAGAGGGCAAAAAGCCAACGCGGAGCGGTTTACACCGCGCGCGGCGACAAACAAACGATCGTCGCAACTTTTCTTTAGTCACGCGCATTAAAGCGCAAATGAAAATTTCTACTCCCACGTAGTTTACGGTAATTACACTGTTTTTTTTGTGCATCGCAGCCGCTCGCGGCAGAGCTCATCTTTATAAATGAACGTCCTCTCCGCCTCTTTCTCTCTGTCCCACCAGCCATACAAAATTAAAATCTCGTTTTCATGACGAAAAACTGCAGCGACAATAATACGCGCCCCTCTCTCTCTCTCTCTCCCTCCTAATCAAATTTCGCGGCACGTCTCGCTTATTAAGTTTTTCCGCGCAGCTCTATCTTCCTTTTCATTCCGCACGAGCGCTCTCGAAATCACGACTGTTGTTTTTATTTATAACGTATATATAAAAAAATAGCAAACTTTTTCTCTCCAGTATAAATAGACGCTATACACACACACAGAGAGGATCGTCGAAAATTATCCCGGCACATAGCAATTCGACGTAATTACGCTGTATCCCTTATCCTCTCCATAACAATTTCGGAAGCGGCTATACATAGATACGAACCTGCGAGGCACGCAAACAGGGCCAGAACCAACGGCGCTCCAGAAGTACCAGCAGCGGTAGTCGTCGTCGTCCCGACGGCAGCGCTCATCTTCTCTCTTTGTGTATATGTTGAACTCAGGACAACATCGGCATATCAACAAGACGACGAGACACACGCACGAGAGATAGACATATCGAGAGAGAGATAGAGATCGGTATCCTTAGATAAGGAGTATAGCCGAGTGAAAATGATAATAAAAGCGAAGGGGGAATCGGAGTGATAGAGCTAGGAGGAAAAAAGGAGCCTCGTTGATAAGGATCCACTCGTTCTTAGGAGAAACAGCAGAGCGACCGGCTGGTTGCCCATCGCCGGCGACACTTCCGCACCGTTTGTCCCCTCTATCTGTATCTCCGCACCTCGTAAGTATACTCATGTACCCTTTTATCTCTCTCTCTCTCAGCCTTTCTTCATATATATAATCTATCAATCCATCTACCCTCACGTAGTTTCTTTTTTTTTATCCTTCCTCACTGTCAATCAGAATTCAACAACAACCAAAATAAAAAACAAAAAAAAAATCACACAGCGAACATGTAAAAGAAAAACAAAAAAATCACACTTCCAGTAGTAAGAGTCAGTATATAGTCGGACACGCGCGTGGAGGCAAGCAGCGCGCACTCGCTCGCGAAGCTTTTAGCCTACCTCGAACGGAAACCCGCCGGCGGAGACTGCGGCAGGAGCCTCGGCCCCAGCCCCCGGAACCCCCCGACAGAGAGGAAGGCCTATACTACCACTATACTCCCCTCTACAGTCGCTGCGCGCGCCGATATTCTCCCCCACCCCTCATCCCCCTTCTACGATGTGGGGGTGTGAGGCAGTGGCTGCACGTACAGCTAGCTGCTGCTGCTGCTGCTATGCTTCTGTGTGAAATGGTGTTGAAGGATTGCCGGAATGGTACTACTACTGCCTGCTTCTTTTTCCTGCGGCGGTGGCGCGGCTCGAGGTGTTGCCGAGGAATGTTTATTTGGCCACCTCCCCCCCCGAAAAGTCGCGGAGGGAAATTTTAGAGCGAGCTTTTTTTCGCGCTGTTGATTCTTTCCTATATATGACGAATCGGATGATTTCCTTTTTTTATATTGAGTATATTCATCTTGAAAAATCTGTGTTTATACACAAGAAGCTTTCTTTCTTGCTTTCTTTTCACAATTGTATTGCCGATTGGTTGGAAATTTCGATTAAAAGCGGCAGTAAATAACGCAGCGGCGAAATTCGGCTGCTGCTGCTGCCTTTTCCCTGCGACGCGGAACGTCCCACCAGCAGTAGCAGTCGAGTCGATGAACGCGGCCTATATACCTGTATATACATAGCTTCAACTGCAAGCCCGCCTCCTTGGCTCTACTCTCTCTCTCTCTCTCACGCCCGAATATATCCTCGCGTGCATACGTACGCGTAACTTTCTTAAACATTCTTTCCCTCTTTGTTCTCCAGGCTACTTTCCCGGAAGGGGCTGAGCTCGTCTCGGTATTTATTTTGGAGTTTTATGCATGCGTGTAGCGCGTTTTTCGACGCGATATATAATTATATATATTTTTTCTTTATCCGCAAGCTCGCTCGCTCTCGTCTATGCTTTCTTCGAGCATTGATTTGCCCGTGCGACAGTATAGTGTCTTGGATATAGAAATTTTTGCCCTTTTGTCCAGCTTTCTCTTTTCATTGGCATTTATCACGTTCCGTTTTGTTCTTCGGACTCTTTGTTCTCCCGATTTCAATCGTACAATCTATCATTCAAATATACATTTTATTGCCCCATTCATTTCATTCATATTGCTCTTTCTTTCTGCTCTACCTTGTACGACTAAATAATTATACTTCCAATTGCTGCAGCCGGCTTTTTTCGCTCCTTTTTTGTAGAGTCCTTGCTTACGCCGAGCCATTATGTTATTAACTGCAATCAACGGCCAAATGAAAAGTCCGCTGTAGTTACTCGTTTAATTTTTTTTATGTGTCTCAAGGTCGTTATGCCGTTCTCGTTAAATTTGTTTGTGAAATAATTCGTTAACGCTTGAGTAACGGAATTTCTCTTTCGAGCGCGAGCTTATCGATCGGATGTGTTTCCACTATTATTTTCGTCTGAAGCGTATAAAAGAGTTTTGGTATTCTCTCTCGTATTTAAAAAGCATTTTTTTTCCAGAGGTGTAACCGAACAGGTTTCAATGAAATAGGCTCTGTATTGAAAGTTTACCAGCGATATGGAACTGTAGCTCGTCAATCAAATTGTCAATCGCAAAGCTCTCGGTTTTATAAAAGGTTTAAGCTCGCGCCGGACGTATATATAGACATATCGGATAAACTGAATTAGTTGTGTATAGCACAAATGCATTTGCTTTCCAAGACTGATCGACAAAGTTATTTTCGGTGATAATACATTGTAATATGGATATCTCCTTTTAACCTGTGACAAGATACGTTAAAGTTATCCGAAATAGGATTCTGAGTTTACTAGTATTGGAGGTACAATGATTCCATATTCCATTTTTGAATACGTATTTACGTCGGAGCTCCGATGTTTAAACTACTGAAATATTTGTAGCTCGAAATAGATTGCGAGCTTGCGTCATAAGCAGGGGTTTTGAAAACTATTACAAACATGATACGTATACGGTCAAATGGTCAGCATCACGTAATGCTCAACACTCATTAGTTGATTTGCACAGCAAAGTTAATAGGGAAACTTTGAAACTTCAATGCAAACGTCGAGATAGAGTTTCATAAATAGGTGTGTATATACTAAGAAGAAAACACAAGCTCTAGCTCGAGCTTTTATAGAAAGTGCCAATCACATTTTTGAGCTCTATTCTTATACTGGAAAAAGTCTCATATTATATTTAATACGCTGGAAGTTAGGTCTTAGGTAGTAATTTTGCTCCTTTCACTTCGCTCAGGCTTTGCATCTGAAATGCTATTGATTTTGAGTAAAATAAAATAGCTGAAATACCGATGCATATGAAAAGGCTAGTAAAAGCCTTTGGAACAATTTAGATATATATTTAAATTATATGAACGCGTCTGTTTCAATCGTAAGAAATTTCCACTTGGATGCATAAAACATTGAAAATGATAAATTAGATCAAGCTTTTATTTTATTTACAAAATCTAGCTCACGCAGGATATTTTTGCACTTTATCGCACGTGTTTTTTTCGTATCTTTTACGCTCTATTTCTTTTTTACTTTACGGCATGAAGTTTATGCGTTTTTTTTTACTTCCCTATCTCAGTCGCTCAGTTTCCCTTGACTTTGTTTAGATAGATTTATATTTTCATACA
The DNA here is from genome assembly GCA_900474305.1 of Cecidostiba fungosa. Classification (NCBI taxonomy): domain Eukaryota; kingdom Metazoa; phylum Arthropoda; class Insecta; order Hymenoptera; family Pteromalidae; genus Cecidostiba; species Cecidostiba fungosa. Next base: position 66,439 of record UCOJ01000377.1, read on the forward strand.
CTCAATGTAGATCGAAAATAGAAAGTATTTCGAAAACGTAAACTTAAAAAATCTATCCTACAGCACTTGATTACGTAAAAATGGGTTAACGGAACGGATGCAAAAACGTGTATATAGAAAAACAACAAGGATTTCGATCACGATTCGCCCGTTATAATAAGTTTACTCTCGCGCGATTAAATATATATGCGGCATTTATTTTCATTCGCAAAACGAGGTGATGCTACCGTCGATCGCCAAAGTTAATTAAGTAATTAGAACATCTGTCGCGCGTGCGATATAGCTAATGAAAACTGCATGGAATAAAATTTTCTCTCTTCTCCCCAAGCCCATTATAACTGAATCCTTAACGCGATCAAATAAACATAAGCGCGTTGTTCCACCCTCGCAATATAATCAGGAAAAAATATCAGCCATCGATACTCTCCCCCCCCCCCCCCCAATTACGCATTCGAGACACCGATATATACACTCCAATTTCGCGGTACACGACTCGAGAGAAAAAGAAAAAGTAAGTCTCTCTTCTTTTTCCGGCAGATTAAAAGCCGTCGTGTCCGCTTGAACGTCGAGTAGTAGTAGCGTCAAACAAATTTGCCGTCCTAAAAAGGTGATTTGCCCCCGGTGACGTCTTCGGCCGGAGAAACTGCGCGCGGCGCTTTTTCGGGCTTTCTAGCTCCCCTCTTGCACACCTGCGCCCGACGTCTCTCGCTCTCTTTTTCCTACTTGGCTATGCCGTCCTCCTCTTCCGCGGCTTTTTCCTCTTCGCTGCTGCTGCTGCTGCTGCAACTCTTCCTCTCTCTCTACCTCTTCTTAACCTTTATCCTCCTCTTCTCCTTACTCGCGCGGCCGATTCATCTCACAAGTTTTCCCTTTGTTTCGCTCCTTTTTTCCTTCTCCTTCTCTCTCTCGCTTTTTTCGATATATCTCGGCGCGTCGCGATCTCTCCCTTTTTGCTCTAAGAAGTCTCTCTCTCTCTGTCTAGGCCACGTTATATCTTCGTTTCTGTCTCGCAGTCGAGCTTTTTTTTTTACTTCCCTCCTTATACCTTCCACACGCGCCTCTCTTTTTCTTTATCTTTGTATTTATCTTTTTCCCTCTTCTCTCCTGGCCCTTATACCTAATTCCGACAATTCTCCGGTGCGCCTTTCACTGGATCTTCCTCTTTTTTTTCATTTCCTTGTACTTCCTGTCTCCGACCCTACTGCTGCTCTTCCTTTATTTCGCGCGAGCCTTTCTGCGTGAACGTATATACACCCGGCAGTTTTTATCCAACGTCCTTAATGTACTTATACGCGTCGGAGCTAGTGTATACATGTATATGTTTACACTATGGTTAGGACGATGATTTCGGCCAAGTCCTACTGCTTCTTATTGTGTAGAAAAGTTTTCTTTTTTCGCGCGCGCGATCATCTCGCCTCAAGTGGCACAATTACACGTTGTATAGCTGCGCTCAAGAGAGACTTTATTACGGAGGAAGAGAGCTACTTTTATTTTTTTTTTACCTATGCAGCGTGAGGACGATATTTTCGTTATCTGCGTATATATACTCCTTATACCTCGTTGCTGCGTTCGTGTTTTCTTCAATTTCTTCCCTCACGAGCAAGAGAGTGTAAAAAGTTCAGGAACATTGAATGTAAAAAAATGAAAAATTTTTTACGTCCTCAAGTTGTTTGGACTTTTATTACGGGAAGCTATACAGCTACGCCGCTCTAATTAGCATTCGCGAACGTGTGTACGCTTTTTTATGATTATGAAGGATTAAGACGCCTCGACATTTTTACGACTGTCGTCGTCGTCGCAGCCCAGAGAGAGAGAGAGAGAGAAAGAGGATAATTGAACGGCGTGAAAATTTTCCGAGATGATGTAACGAGAAACATTTTTCACGGAATAAAGTTTCCGAGAGGATATTTACTGTTTGAAGTGTGTGTGTGTGTGTGTCTCGAGTAGAACGGAATGTTTGCCGATGATATCGAAAACTGATTCATGTAGTTATAGAAAGATTGCTCGAACCGCACTAACTTGGCTGCGCATCAGTTCGTCTTGGCTTAAACTACTTAATCTTTCGCCATGTCTCAGAAGGTGAATTCGAGCTTTATGGGAAAACTTGCGGCTCATCCAGTTTGAGTGAGTGCGGGTAAAATGATTAGAAATAACTTTGTTGGCTGAAGGAGGGTGGTATATAGGAGCTGATGCTTTCGAATTATTTGCGCTCGTTGGTGTTATCCATTTGTTGAGTTTGATCGAGACTAGAATCAATTAATATGCGTTGATTTATTAAATTTAGTAATCAGTTTTGACGTTTATTGAATTCTTCACCGAATACAATTATATACTGCATTATTGTAAAGAGTTAAATTACATTACGTCAAATATTGATGCACAGAACATATTAATGATTGACGTATAGCGTATATTACAGTCAAATTACACTCGTTTCACGAAAAAATTCAATTCATTTAATATGCGCGTCGAGTGATAGTCGAAACATTTCAATCAGTTATTATAAAAAGCCATTAATATCAATATTAGCCACAGCCCGTATCAAAATATCACCCGATATCAAAAAGCTTCGAGAGTGACACACACAGACACTTTTAATTTGAAAAAGTTCGAATCTCTGAATTTCACCTGCAACACTCGTGAGAATCAATCGTTTTTAGTGCCTCGAGTACCTTCACTCGAAGCAGTATAGCACTGCACTGCTGCATCGACGCGCGAAATTCAAAAGCTTGATGAACAGATATATTGCTCTACTTCGTACACATAAAAATTCCTCGTACGCGCGGCTCGTCAATTTTTTTCCGCGTTAATCCTCTAAAAAATTTGGCCGCTCTCGAAGAAGCAAAAGAAAAAAAAAGATCTGTTCGAGAGTGATTTTTGAAAAATCGAGGCCACGTCCGCAAAACGAGGCTCGTAAAGAACAAAAAAAAATCGAGATCAGGGGGAAAAATCGGCGTCGGTTATATGCTGAGAATCACGGATGAATAAAAAAACTATTCCTCGAGACGGACCACCGCAAATCCAGAGCTATCGAGGGGCTTGTGTATTTCTTCCCCTCTCGCGTCTTTTATTCCACGCGCGAAGCGACGCCTCTGAATTCATCCACTCGCTCATTCGCCTTTTTTTCTCTCTCTCTTTCTCGTCGAGGCATTCACCGACAGACGCTTTTCCGCGTCGATTGTTCGCCGCTTCAATTTTACGTCCGGCGCTATATATATACACAGACTCTTCCTTTTTCGTCGTGCGCAACACTTTTTCGCACGTGCCTTAATGCAGTTACGCCGTTGCTGCCTATTACGGTATACCTACGGGGACGTAGTAGTAGCAGCAGTAGTATAGCGAGAGGAAATATTTAAACGTCCGGAGAATTTTCGGAAAAATCAACCCATCGCCGGCTGAGGGAATTGTCTGACTCGCATCTCTATGGCGTCGCGGGATTTCACGCGCTGTTTTTCTTTTATAGGCAGCTCTGTGTGTGTGTATGTGTGGTGCTGCAGAGAGAAAGAGCTGCGTACTTGGGATGTGTTTAACGGCACTTGAATTCCAATGAGGCACCGCTGCTGCTGCTGCTGCAAAGAGAAAGAGAGAGAGAGTCTACTTGGAGTCATGGCTTTTTTGCCTTTTCAAAACTTCTCAATGGTTCTGCTGCTGTTGCTTTTCTTTCGGAATTTTTTCGTGGAAACGGTGTCATCGATGAATAATCTAAGCTATATGCTGTGTGTGTGTGTTTGGTTAAGTGCAGTTTTTAGAACGCGGTTGTTGAAACGATCGAAATGTATTTCCAGCGAAATGAGGGTCATGTATGCGTTTTTCGGAGTGTAGGAATTATACTTAAAGTAGCTCGGAGTTCGTGGAAATTAAATTTATTTGCAATTACGACTGTGTGTGCGATTTTCAAATAAACTGGAAAAAAGTTAATTTAGTTACAGTTCGTGGATTTTTCACGAATGAATTTCGGATAAATGATCAATTTTCCAGCGGGCTTCAGGATTACGAGAGGAATTTTTAATTCTACCGCGCGCGCGCGGCACTTTGATAAACCGTATGCCGGAAGGTATAATAGAAATGCAATCAAGTCAAGAGCTACTTTAGTAATAAAATTAGCGTTTATTTAAATTCCCAGAGCTGAGTGTAATGTGCAGCTTAAATTAATCGGATTATGAGAGCATGGCAAATTAATTCTAATTAAATATGCATTTATTCGCAGGTTTGAATTTTTTGACTTTCTCCAAAAGTGGCACGAACTTAAATTTCTGATGGCTGTTGAAATAAGTTTACGGGAATTTATTTCAATTTAAATAATCGATAATCTGAAAGCTTATAATATAATAAGTCTATTAAAAATTGAAGTTTACCGATCAATTTTTATCTTTCTTTGTACACAATATTTAATTACACGTTTTCGCAAGTACAAGCACACCGATTAATAAAATCAATCTACACAAAGCGCATTCGTCCTTTTTGCTTTCATTTTCATAATCAAACAGCAAAAAGCTTCCGCAAGCAGAGTGGCAGGTAATTTTGTACAACAACTGAATTCGACACGAATACTTGATTAGTCAAAAGTTTGCAACACGCGGTGTCCGTCTGATTTATCGGTCTAGATTCATATTCCAATTGAATTTTTATCGACGTTCGAGCAATTTTCATTCGACCTTCTTTTCTGATTTATCGACGCTCGACCCAAAATCAGAAAAAAAAGATACGTGAAAAATTCTCACAATTTTTCCACAAACGAATAAAAGCTTAATTCCACCTTCTCCGTTGGAAAAGCGACGTTTTAATATAAAAAATTCTCCGCAATTTCGTTGTGAGGCGCTTTTAAATAACGACAAAATCATTGAAAAACAATTACTTTCCAGTCCCCTATTGAATCCCCCTCCACTACTCTGCGAACCCTCTCGACTCTTCTCCGTTAGGTATATCACTCGGAAAGGATTAAATTATGAGCATCCCCTTTGCGACCTTTCTCAAAAAGCGCCGCCCCGAACAAGAAAACACGAGAGCGCCAGCAAAAAGATCAGCTACTCTCTCTCCTCACAAAAAAAGCTCTCGCGCGCGAATAAAGAGAAAAGCACATAACGTCCAAAAGTATATATATATATGTATAAGAGCGCAAGCGCGCGCGGGGCTAAAATTTAAATTAGTTTATGCGCGTTATTCGGCTACCCGGACAAGTACCTACTACTACTACAACAACACACAGAGCAGCTCTTTTTTGCCGCTCGTTTATTTGTTCCCGTTTCTCCGGAGCCGCCCACGCGCTTCTAACCCACTTTTATTCGTTCCTAATTCCTCTCTCTCTCTCTCTCTCTCTCTACCATATCTGCTGTTTCCCCGGTAGCAGGGACTACTCCTTAATGCATTTACGCTCGCGATACTGCATTTAGCCTCAAGTCAAGAACGCGCGAACCGAAAAAAAGCAGCTAGAAAGAGAGATGCATTCTTGGCGGGAGCGACAATAAATCTCGCCTCTACTCGTCAAGTGGAGTTTAGACGCAATTACCGACCGAATTGGCCGTTCGCACGCTAAAAAAAGATCGATTTCGCTTCGTAGCTCTTTTGTTTTCGGGCGAAAGCGAAATAGGGAGGGAAAAAACACAGGAAAAGAACGACGACGACGACGACGACACGTAGTGTATACGTGTGCTCGCGAATTTGTCATGTGCCTGTGCTATACTGCTATACTGGTCGAGTAACGCCTCCGCCTTCATTATCCGCGTGGAATTTTATTTTTGAATTAGGGAGGAAGGTTGTAGCAGCCCGACGGTACTTACGCCACAGAGAGAGAGAGAGAGAGAGAGAGAGAGAGAGAGAGAGAGAGAGAGAGAGGAGAGAGCCTTTGGGCATTGAATTTATTTCTGGACACGAGGCACTTTAAATAATGCGTACCGCTTGTTCGCTCGCTCGACGGAAATTTCGTATACGTCGAGTTTAGCGGTTCGTGTGCGATGTAGTGAGAGTAATTTTCTTTTTCTTTCACATTTTATCTTAATATAAATGTATAATGCATTCTCGATTAGGTCTAATCTATCGCCTGGATTTGATGATTATTCATATCGGTAAATGCACTAATAGATTTCAAAGACACATTTAGCTGAATCAATATACGGGATGTAATTATACATCCATATTTGCTCAAAGCATACAATCGCCTATCAATGCTTACTATCAAGTAATAATACGTTTCACCCAATTTAACCCAAAAATCCCTGCGAGCTATTTTCAGCTTATGCGCGCTTAACGCAATAAAACTATTTACGCATACAAATTCTTCGAGACGCTTTCGTCCCATTAAATCCACCCCCAGATATATATAGAGAGAGAACAAACAAATCCTCTCAGGCATTGTGTCCTGGCGTCGACCATCGGGCGGCTTATTTAAAGAAACTTTTTTTTTCACCCGGCTTTCATTTCATTTTATTCCTTCTTCCTCTCCTTGCTCTTTCATTTTTATATTCAGCCCTTCACCTAATGCCGGCAATTCTTCCTCCGTATACATATATATACGGGCGCGCACTTTCCCGGCCACTTTCTCGGCCTCTTATACTCTCTAGAAGCTCGTGTGTGTGTGTGTATGTGTGTGTGTACGTGTTATTCCGTCGTCGTCGCTTTTCGTCAACGCGTCTCTCTGTTTGCGAGAGATTTTTCGACTGCAGTTTCGCAAATCGCCGGATAAATTAGCCATGGCGACTTTCCTCTCTCTCTCTACACACACACACACACACACACACACACAAAAACACACACACGTGCGAGGAGTGAGAGAAAAGCTGCCGAGGATTATTCTCGTTGACGCGCGTTTAAACTTTTCTCCTTTTGTGCAGCCGTCGCGTGGGTGTGTATGTGTGTGTGTGGCCGCCACCACCGCTTCTACGTCAGAGAGAGCTTTGCGAGAGCGAGTGAGAGAGAAATTTACTTTGTTTGTTAATGTGTTTTATTCGCTTTCTTTTTCTCGCCGGAGCTTAAGTTTAAGGGAAAGCACACCGTCGCCGCAGCGGTTTTACCGGGCTTTATTTGTGCGTAGTGTGTTTAAGTGACTTTAGTCATTTAAAAGCCAAGGGGAAATTAGCGCAGAATGAATATATATATGCACACCTTTTTAGTTTTTACAGCGCTGCGAAAAATTCAAATCACATACGCGAGTAATCAGGCAGTATAAACCAGTGCTTTTTCTTAAAAATTCGCAGAGAAAGCTGTACATATATATACACGAGAGTAGAGTAGAGCTTGTAGCTTTCGTATATATACGCAAAGAAACATTTGTCGGTTTTACTGTTGCTGTAACACCCACGCGCGGTCTTGGCCATTGCGATTCGTGACTTACAAGATTACACCCGTGTATATAGCTCTCCGTGCTTACAAGCACCTACACCGTTGTAATTTTATACCCGGTAGCGTTAATTTACAATACTATATACACACCGCGTATAAGATGCTACAGCTTGAAATTGAGTTATTTATTCGTTCATTAGTTTGCTCGTATTATTCTCGAGAGCTTTTCCGTCGAGTAGTATTATATACATTTGTTATAATCGTATAAACGATTGTTTTCGTGCGCAGATTGACTGCGACGACGCATGAATATTTATAGAGCCTTGGTTGAAAAGGTTCTAATTTTCTTTTTTATTCCTCACCTAGTTATATATGACGTTAATTCCATTTCTATGTAAATGTGGGAACGTTAGATTTTTCACGTTCGTTAAAACTTGCGTTTTTTTTTATATATAAGTATATATAATACGATTGCAAAGTGAGAGCTGTCGGATGATAAGGTAGCGTATACTATATACATACGTATTGTTCATCGCGAAACTTTCTACTTGGGAGGAAAATTAAACAAAGTACTTAGTCAACTCTAATTCAAACGGGTTATTCAACTTTTTTCGCTCGTGTTTTGGCCAAAACTCTCTTTGTGTGAGCGGGGCTTTTTTTATTGCTGAAAAATTTCGTCGGATCCTCTCCGCGCCGCGTGGTATTTCCTTTTTTTAGTCAAGTTTTACCTTTTAGCGCGCTGACATAGTTCTTTTTACTTCAAAACTCGCCGTTAATGCTCTTAAGTAACTCGTGTTGTTCCGCGAAACAGCCAGATCTCTCTCACTCGTGGAACTGCGATTTTCCCGCAGCCGCAAAAGAAAATCTTTCGGGAAGATTTTCTATTTGCAGTATAGAGAATTGTTGGGATTCCTCTGGCGATGCGTTGACTTGATTATTATTCGACAGTATTATTTAATTGCAATATTATTAAATGAATACGTCTCGAAGTTGCAAATATACTCAGCGTTCTTTGTAAATGATTGATTTTACTTATATACATTATCAATCTGATGGATATATAATAAAGAGAGACTTTGATAACGCTGAAATAATTAACTTTCAATCTGCTATAAATGTGGATATAACTAATCGATTCGTTTCAAATTTTCATTGTACGAACAGATCTCAACACCATAATCCACATTATCAGACCGAAAATATCCCGGTCACCGGAAATCATAAAACTAGAACGCGACTCGACCCTTCTTCATAATTTAACGTCAAATAACGAACGAAAATTCTTCTCTTATCAGAACTCTCTCTCTCTCTCTCGACTTGGCACCTAATATTACACTACTCCGTCGAGCTTTAATTACCCTCCCAAAAAAAGAAAAATTTCCGAGGTTAATATAAGAACTCGCAGGTTTCATCCACTTTTCCATAATGGAAACCGATCCTGGATAGCTATACACTCCCTTCCTCGCGTCACTCGGAAATTTTTCAGGCGCAATCGCTCGAACTCTCCACGCAGATAGAACTCCACGCGACGGACACAATCTGCATTACACCATCGTTTTCTCTCTCCGTCTCGCATACACATACACACACACACGAGGCGTAATTCTCGCTCGCGTGCTCATGCCGAATTTATAACTCCGACGTGGCTTCCCCTCCTCCGCACAGTTGCGGTAAATATTAAATGCCCCCGGTCATTAGCGCTAAGGTCGTTCTCCTACGAGTGTATATATAGGTATGTGTGTGTGTGTGTTGAGGGATTTCAGTAGAGAGAAAGAGACACGGGAAAAAAGGCTGTGCAAATTTGAACGGGCTTCGTCATCGCGAATGAATTTTCCAGCGATTTGGGGGGGGAGAGGGGGGGTTCTTCGACGTGCCGGGAAGGCAGAGCACGTGGGTCGCATTGGAAATTCATCGAGGACCTTCAAATTTACACAAATTTCCTGCCTCGTTTCGCGCATTCGCCGCGCGAAAATTGCAGAGCGCGCCATACGTAATTCGCTGTTCTACTCCCGATTGATCTACACACCCGCGCGGCCTATACTGTGTGTACTATATATGTATAGAGGCTGCAGTGTGTAATGGACTGCAGACCGCGATAGGAGATTGAATTTTTGTTAAGGAACGAGTTGTCTCTCTCTCTCTCTCTCGCTCGCTCGTAAGAGCTAATGAATTTAGAGGCGAACGTGTGCGGCGGGGGTTAATTATTGATTGACGAATTACGCTAATGCGATGGGCTGCCGCCGCCGCCGCCGCCGCTGCAGGTAAATTGGTAATCTTTATTGGGGATCTCTCGAGCGAGCGACGAAGTTTGTTACTAAGGATTTCCTGATTTACTTATATTGCTTTTCATGAATAATGTAATCGCGAGCAAAAGGCTAATTGTAATCTCAGCCTTATTATGGCCAGCTATACATAGCGCTAATTGTAATATGGTATATATAGTAGTATCTATAAATTTTGGCGCGTGATTGAATATTTGATTGTGATTGTGAATCTGGATGTATATATAGATGAAGTGTTTTTATACGCGTTTTTAGAGTATTTTATTACTTATCTTATGTATAATTGCGTTAGAAAATCATCAAGATGATTTTGATTTTCTTCGTTCACATTTTTTGTTAGATAGTAGCATTACACGTAGAAAAGACAAGATCTGCCACGTCAACAGTATACGAGCATCCAGAATCAGTCGGCGCATCATCTGTGCATTCATATATTAGCTGCATCAGAATCTGCGAGCCCAGTATATAACGGTTTGATATCTATGTCAAAACTGCCTGTTATTGTTAAGCCTGCTTGGGCCTCTAATATTATAAATGCCTGAGTCTATGCTGTTATTATGGTAGGGCTCTTTCTCAGTGCATGTATCATGTATCGTGCAGGCATCGTATAACATAATAAATACTATGCTGTTACATTCGCAAACGTAAAAATGTATTCCTGCTCTCTTTTATACACGGTAATATTATGCATTTCCTCTCCTCTTTATTGTAGAAGAAAATTCAAAAATTATAAATGATAGCATGCTTGCATTGATCCTTTCAAATATGTAGGTATACAAATGTGAAGAAAAAGAGAAAGAAAAAAGAGAATAAAGTAGTATGATGGTTTTCCGCATAAACAAGTATCTATTTATGATACGAAACAAAAGTTAATTACATGTTAATCATACCTATAGCTTGTCAATATTCGATTAGTTGAGATAATTATCCTATTTCTATAAAAAATAATAAAAATACAAACATTCATACGTAGAAATATTGATTTAGATTATCTTTTGCTATTCGATCGACACAACTGATATGCAGTAGATATGTAGTAGTAAAGTCTGTAAAAAGATGTGTAAGATTTAAAATTTTATGAAAATTTTATTAGTTTTTAAAAAACAATGATGTTTGATGAACAATTAAAGTTTTCCATTATTGCTGAAGACACTAATGAGTACAAATTGCAGAGTAAAAATTTAATGAATAGAATCATTTGTTTAATTAAGTTTTTTAATTAGTATACATACGAGAAACGTAATTACAGTGAATTATATAGATGAGCTGCAATAGAATACGGGTTGCAGCAGTCACTGTAAATCGTCAGCTAAGCGGTACTAATTTGTTGTATCGTGTTTCATTCCCTTACCATTACGCATGAAATTCATTTCCGATTATATTGACAGCCACTAACTCTTACAAACACATACCAATTCGAAATTTTGCCAAAAAATATTCTACTATTTTTTTTTTTTAATCGACGTCTGAAATTTCACTTCCTTTTTATCAAGGATGGAAATAAAAGTATCAAACAAGATTATTTCATCAATATTTATTAAACGAAGGAATAATTGAAGATGACACACGCTGAAGAGAATGACGAAGAGTTCCGGATTAAATTAACGTACTTTACTTTCCATCTGGCAAGAAAAATTCATGAAGCTTTATTCAACATCGACGACCATCGGTTTTATATATATAAGTAATAATAATCTCGGCGGGAAAGGTAATACTTAATTACCTCCTCTCTGCACACAAGGAATAAAATTAAGCTCATCGATTTTCCTCGCATTATATATAAAATATTAAAACAAACTCAAAGTAACCAAATTACATATCAGAAAGCTCTTGCCATGTGGTAACCAGCACACCAGCCCACGAATTAGGTCGAGCGTTTCATAATATATATATATAATACCTAAAAGTGCCACTTAAACCCTTGTGTGTTTTACTATCTTTAACTGAAAATTTTCTAATGTCAAGTTAAGCCGTCGCTCGAAAAATTTACGCCGCTTGAAAAAAGAAAAAAAAAGAAGAGTAAACGAACTGGGTCACACATTTATTCAGCATATTCCAAAGCTCGCAAAAAAGCGCCCAATCATTCGCGCACTAATACTCATCCCTCTTTCGTGCGCCGATAAAAAAAAATGTGTTCACCCTATATACCACCCCCGAAACGAGAACGAACAGTAGCACACACACACACACAACGGCGAAAGAAACAGGCCGAAATTTTCCATCTCGATCCTGGCGCCGTATATATTCCGCAGGAGAGAGAGAGTCGTCCATTTTGGCGAGAGGGCCGCCGATTATCTCGAAAATCGAAAATTATTGGAGGGCGCGAAAATTGGCGAGAACGGAAAGTATTTTATCGAGAGTGAGAGGGAAAGCTTATATAGCCCGCGGTAAAACGAACGAGCCGTATTGAATATTCAGGAAGAAGCTCGTTCGTAATCGTTGCCGCATAAATTTTGCAATATTTTCACGACTGGACCCCGGGATCACTTGCTTGATTCCTTATATGTACTTAAGGCTTGAATAATTCAGAGACTATATTTATATCAGCTGAAGTTTTCATTTCTGGGATTTGTTAGTACAGCGTTAATGACTGATCGAAGGAAGGTTAATTATCGATGACAAAAGCGAGCTTATTAGAACGTGCTGGATGGGTTTTTAATGCAGCGATGATGGATGCAGCTCGTTTTTATTCGATTACAAGTGCGTGAATCGGTGAATGCGACTAAATAAATCATCTTACCCTCTACAAGATCGTTAGCTACTTTTATTATTTAAGTATTATATAGGACTATAATCAATGGTTCTGCTGTGACTCGGGAATCTTGTGTTGGGAATCAGATGGACTCGTTAAGTAATAACTGTGTAATTCTTATGCTGGGAGATAAATCAATTAAAAAGTAGATTAGATTAAGCTAAATGGGGAGATGTGAGTGTGTATAGAGGCGAGAGGGGGAAAGCTATAATAAGTGTTATACGTTTGCTGGGGAAGCATTCATTATATACAACACCCTTGAATGTACGCTGATAAGACGTAATAAAGCTTTTGTTATTCTTTGACGTGAAAATACATCGAGACAGTAAAGAATGAAATGGTCATAAAGGCTTTTGTTTTCGTGTACTTAGTCGACTTTTTTCACGTAGCATCGCATAAAGCATTAAAAATAATTAAGTACATTTTTCTTTTTGAAATAATAAGAGTAGCATGAAAATAAAAAGCACATCTATATCGACTTGTACAATTTATAAACACAGCAGTATTAGTTAGTCGCCCGATTGAAAACGGATACGTATATAACGATGCTTATTTCACGAGCGATAAAAGGGCACGATCAATGACTTGTGTATAAACTGCAGGAATCTACAGGTTGCCACTGAATTAATCGAATTATTATTTTTTCGGCATTTTATAAAGTGATTTAGGTGGTCCTGTTTCAATTACACAATTTTTTGCATGCAAATAAATACCGGCTTGCTTTAACTATTCGGTAATAGCACCGATATTGAATAACACTGCCAAATGAACATTGTAAACATTTCATATATTTTTTTAATATTCGGTTAGACATTACGTTAAAATACACGATGACGAGCGAAAAGTGCGTAAGTAGAAAAAAAATAATAATTAATATAACCGTACGAGCATTACCGAAGCAAACTCTTGCTACTCCGATGGGTCTGATAATTATTATACAGCATATACATTGCAGTTATATAAATAACAAGCTTCGAAGAATTTTCCCTTATTAAAAAAAATGCAGCACGTCTCAACTTTAAATGAATATTCAGTTTTTCTCTGAAATTTCATTAAAACCGAACTCGCGGAAATTCATAGCACGTAATTTTGCATTCAAAATATACCAGCAACAGAATAATATACATATATACACCAGCACAGCGTCAAGTATCCCCTAATGAAAAAGCTCAACAGAGTCGTCGTCTCATCTCCGCTAATTTTTCCGATACACCTCTCGAGAAGAAAATAGACGCACACAGATCCTCATAAAACAAACCCCATCGGCATTAGTCGCCGTAGCAAAGAGCTGCTACTCCTCCTCCTCCTCTTGGAAGCTACTCAGCATTCGCAGCGGGAAGTTCAAACCTCCTTAAACTGATTGAGCCGCGGACTTGGAAATCGTCTCTCATCGCTCTTTCTCTCTCTCTCTCTCTCAAAGAATCAAGAAAATTCACCTCAGCTTTTCCAGTGCAGCTGCGCAGCAGCAAAGAAAGTCTCACCGCACACACACACACACATACCACGCGGTGCTTTTTTAAATAATCGACGACTGACATCTGCTCGATTTAGGGCAGAAAAAGGAGCTGCGGAGTTTGAGCAGTAGTGCACCGCCTGAAAGATTCAGTTTGATCTCGCATGCACGACGACGCGACTCGTCGATTTTATGCTCCCACGAAGAGAACCTACTGCTATAGCGTCGTGGCGCTCTTTACATTTCCAAGCCGGAATCGTCGAAATTCGCACGCGCCTTTTATTTACAGCTGCGCGTGCTCACGCTGTTTTTCTTCTCACTATGACACAGCCGCAGCTGCAGCGAGAGCTTTCTTCTGTATTATGCGTTTTCGATTCTTTATCGTGTGGCTGTACAATCTCTCTCTTTCTCTCTATCGACCAAGTGGAGCGAGACGAAAGCTCGAGGTTGTTTGGTTTATAAATATACAACGAGATATTTGCTTTCACAATGCGTGTCGTGTAATTAATTGCGAGGCTTAAATTTTGTTCGTAAGCAAACGTCGGGATTATTATTTTTAACAACAATGAGCTGTTTCTTTTTTTTCGCGCATTGTTTGGGATTAAGAGTGCGGGGCCAAATAAAATTAGCGGCGGGATACGCTCGACAAAAGAATCGTAAAACAAAATTCGCATTTAGCCATTGCCTGTTCATTTCGTTTCTCTTATACCCCACGCGCTCTCTCTCTCTCTCTTTTATTCACTCGTCGGCTTTTCAATTCGAAACATTTTCGTTAATGATGCCCGGCGCACGAGAGCGTTTTAATTACTTTTTTCGCCGACGTTTCAGTGCTCTCTATACACTAGGAGAAAATTTACGGGGCTGCTTTTTATCCAGCCGCGCGATATTTGATTATGTGCTGCCGCTACTGCGCTTCGTAATCTGCATTTCTGATTTGGCAGATATTTTTTCCTCCTCTGTGTGTATAATGCAGTTAATCTCTAACAAGAGATATAGCAGTTTATTTTCCGCGAATATAATTCGGTATATGGCGATACTCTATCACTGGTGGTGCTGAGGAAAAAATTCGTTAAATCGAGTAATTAATTCGTCGGATCTTCGTTTTTCGTCTGGGTGAAATGCGAGTTATAATTTTTAAATTCGTTTCAATTATATTTCCTTTCTATCTCTGTTTCGTATACTTTTCCAGCTATACGAGTATACAGTAAGCTCCCCTCAATTTTTCAGAGCGCAGCTCAAACAACAATTCAAAAAAGTTAATTCGCCATTGTTCGTCGAGAAGAGAAACTGAATCCTTATACATATAGCCTAAAGCTACAGTATATACAGTAAGGACGATTTATTATTGAAGGAAATTCGCACTAGGCCGTCTCGTAGCAGCCTTTGTCCGACACACCTCTGCTATTAGCATCTGGCCGGTCGAGAGAAAAAAAAAGGAGAAACGGAAAGGTAGGAAAAGAATGAGCTCTCCCCTTCAGCAAAGAAAGAACACGAAGAGTGAGAAAGAGATGAAAAAAGAGGAGGCATTAATTAAAGGGTTGCGCTGCTTCTGCTGCTGCTGCTGCTGCAGTAGCGAGACGATATGAGATCGAGGATGAAGATTCGCAGATTAAACGGGCCGCGAATCAGCGTTAAATATCCCTGGCTTTCTGAAGAGTCGAGAGATCCCCATCTCTGTGTGCAGCAGTCAGTCCTGCATGAAAAGAAAAGAGAAGAGGATCTAGAAAGTGAGCTCATAGAGAGCCGGCCTCTTTGGAGCTGAATAATTAGACGAGCAAACACACAGAGCCGAAGATAAAGTACATATACGCGAGAATTTCTGATGTTTAAAAGCCACGGGGGGAAGAGTAGTCGAGTCCTTTTGCCGAGATGACCGAGATAAGGGAGTATATATATAAGTACAGTATAGCTGAGCCGAGATAGAGACGCGAGGGTGAGAGAGAATTAAGGGCACGAGGGAAAATTTTAATTGAATTAAGTCAAGCTTTATTTTACCTCACCAGCATCATATCGCGTTCGAAAAAAAGGAAGAAAATACACGCACCGATCTTAAAGCGATGTGCTTATATTCATTTCTCCGTATATACGGCCGACGCAAGTTTTGCCGAAGTTTGTTTAGAACTTGTTGGAAAGTGACTTTGCCCCGATGCCTGATTGCTCGTGGAAGAGCTTGCGGGAGGAGAGAGGGTGGGGGGCGTGCAAGTTCCGTTGGCCGCAAGTGCCGGAAGTACTTGTGTGCGAGAGCGGACTTCTTCGGGGGGTATAGAGTATAGGTCTCTCGGCTCTGGCGCGCAAGGAGCTCGCGATGCTCGTTTTGGTCGAAATTTACTTCAGGACGACAGCCGGGGAAGCCGAGCGCGGCGTCTCGCCGCTTTCACGCTAGGCTACGCTCCTGCTCTTGCAGTATAGTACGCGTCATTAAAAACGACGAAGCGTGATTAAGTGGAAACTGCTGATTTACTTTTCGATCTTCCTGGCGGAAGACGTGGGATTTTCTGTTGACTTTTCGGTTATATTGGCTTGACGGCAGATTGGCTTTGATTGGGGGTGCTGAGCTGTATATATATACACGTATATAAGGGAAAGTATCTGATGAAGAAGTTGAGATAGTGGTATTGCTTGTTAATTATTGGCTGAATAGTGTCGTGGATGAAGATTATTGGGCTGATGTGTTTGTTAGTTTTTGCTTGCTTCTAAGAGGATAATAATTAAGCTTTGTAAAAACACTTTGGAAGCTAGTTTGTGGGGATTCAGTAATACCTCACTAGGATTTTATTAAAGATACCGTATTTTTGTTTTTACTTTTTTTCGATTTTTAAAAAATCTGATTTGTAATTTCCTAAATAATTTAAACAAAAGTATTCAATTCCTAATAAATTCTGAATTATTAATCTTGTTGAAACTATTGACGAAGCGATGACAAAGCATAAGACGTCACTTTGAAACACTAGAGCCAGTCGATTTGAAAAGGAAGGAAAACCATTATCGAATGCCGAGAGCATCTCTGACAACTATCGATATTATTCTAAACCTACACGTTTGTCCTCGCGAACGATAATCCATTATTTCATATCGATCCGCAGCAAAGCGGAATGGGCTGACGTTTAAAACACTGAGGTCGATCTGAAACGAATAAAAATCGTTAGAAAAGTGATATAGCCCTTTCAACAGGTCCTCTCTTTCGTCCCTGGCCTGTACGAGGGGGGAGGCAATCGGATGAAGGAGATGTTAGTGGCGTTAGTGGCTGATTGATAGAGTCGATTCCTGGTATCCCCGAGGTTTCCGCCGCGGCTGAAGTCTCCCGGTCCAGTCTCGTCTACAGCCATCTTTCAATTCGGATTTCCGACGGGCGAAAGCCACGCTATCGCCGATATATTGTAAAATATCTACAATCGCTGTCGCCGTACCACGAACGGATAGAGAATTTTCTCGCTATACACATGGTCAATATTCCTTCTTTTGTCGACCGCGGTCTTTTTGAAAACACCTTTTTTTCGCTTCGACAATATAAACTGGTGGTGGACGACGATTTTGTTAATCGACGGGAGACGATAAATCGGATTGGAATAATCTGTAACATCGTCTGTTCGCTGCGGAGGTGTAAGTATATCTGTTGAGCGAGTAAAGTAGCGTTGATAAATGTATTTTATAGGATTGACGGAAGTATCGATTCTCCGCCCTGTAATATCGTTAGATATAATTCTTTTACGGAGTCGAGAGAGCGATACTTTAATAAGGAATCGGCGTCGACTGAGATACTTTTTAATAAGGGTTTTCATCTGTCGATGCGAAGACGACGCGACGTTTCTCAATCCAATTGAGATTGTCGGTGGAATCGATATTTCTTTCCACTACTTTTGAAATGGTCAAGGAGCCAGAGGTAGAGAGAAAGCGATTCGAGAAGTAATTTCAGGGGAAGCCAAGGCATGTAGAGCAATTGGCTTGAAAAATAAACTTGGGGGTTTGATCTCTCGATGTCCTTCGTATATGTGTTACCCTCGAGGTACGTACTTAATTACATTTAATATGTCTCTTTCAAAATTACTCTGCAGAAATTGCCCTGCAAGATTAATTAACTTTATTGCTTTATTTATTACAGAAAATGATGCGAAATCCACTTCATCGAATGCCCACTGATCACTGCGTGAAAAGGGATTACGCGATTTATAAAGCATTTATATACAGTGATTTTAATAAGCGTAGTCTGCGTTGACGTTATCGCGCCGTTTTATCTGGGGGAAAAAATTAATTCCACTTTTGGGCGAATCCAAAGTTTGCGGAGGCGCGGGACAATCTCACTCTATAATTTCACTCATGCTAAGATATAATCTACTTTTAAGTTGTCAAGTTGAATAGTAATTAAACTAACTGGCGCACTTGAGAGAAGTAAGTCTAAATTGAATTAGTAGATATGTTTGAAACTGAATTCATTACCTTTTAATTTTTCAACGTTATTTCAAGGTTACGACTGATTGCGAACTTGCTGCATTAGTTCTTCAGACTCATCTGCAGCTATTGGATTTATTATCAAGGGGCGCGATAGCGCCCCGATGGCAAGTATATTTATTTATATACGTTGATTTTAATAATTTAAATTGACTGAAAGTTATATACAACGTTACAAAGCCAAATTTAGATATCATGTTCAAGAAATCTGGATGAAAGTGCACGCGGAGATCAATCTTAGAATACTCCGCGACACAACCAATAATAGAAACGACTCTACTGCACATTAACAATATTTTTACAGCAAACAGCAGTTATAGCATGAGCGGCCCAAGCACCAGGCCCAATAAGGCAATTTTAACATATTAGCTTGCACACCTCTATATATACACTCTGCTTGCAGATTGTGATGAGGGAAATAGAAAAATACCTATGCGCCACCTATCGTCGCTAGCCAGGAAAGTTTAAGCGGGGGAAAGGCCAGTCACACTGTTTTGTTTTAGGGATACTATGACTTGGTGCTTTTACGATATATTCCGCATGAATATTTATATGAATAGTTTATACGGACTTCGCGACGTCTCGCTTGTGAACTTTTCTTCATTCGCAATTCCTCGATCTAATTATGTCGATCAACTTCTGTTATTTTTGAAAAACAAAGTCAATTCATTCTTCATTTGCAATTCTCAGATCGAATTCCGTCAATCATTCAAGACGATTAAAACTTGCTTTTAAACAAATATTTACACCGCCGTTGCGAACAAAAATATAATCAAAAAATCGAAGAATAAAAAAAATTCCTCGCAAACAACTATTTTAAATTCAGCAGAATTACGAAACGCTCGAGCAGACTGGAAAGAAATGAAGCGCGTAGCGCAATAAATTATGAATCAATTAATCAATCAAACTTCCTTTCCTCCCTTTTTCCTTCTCTCTCTCAACCTTTTCTCTGTCTCGCCTACCTCGAACTCTCGAGACTACCCCGTTCCACTCCTCCGTCCCCTTTTCCAGTTCACTTCTGGCCCCCTCTGCGGATTTTGCTTCTCTTTTTTTTCACCTTCCAAAGAAGCCTCTCTCCCTCTGCACTGCAGTCTCGAGATTTCACCTGCTGGCTGTGCTGGACTCGTGGATTATATCGTTTGCGACGAGTTGTTATTACGGGATGATGCGATAGATTTATCGATTTGGAATGCATTTGAAAGACGGTCTGAAAAAATAGACTTCTGATGAAACGGCGACCTGAATTTTTAGTATAAAAATGTTGTTAGCATCCGTTACTATATCTCGGAGTTAATTATAATTGATATGAGATTCGATAAAGACTAGCTAAGATCGGATAGTGATTTAATTAGACGGAATGTTTGACACTGTTTTTATTGTTAAATCGCATTTTTCGAATTTGATTGGGCTTTCGTCGTCGAGTTGTTTTCAGAAAATAGATTATACATGTTATTCTTCTGAAAATATTTCAAGAACCCATGAGAACGGAACGTATTTTTTTTTTAAATTTTCATGACGCTGCGCAGAGTCTGCAGTTGAAATATACTCAGATGCAAAGTTTATACTCCCGAGCTCAGCTATTTCCTTGTAAGCCATGAATATTTTTTGATATCGGAGAATAATCTAAAAAAGCTCTCTTTCTTCTATTCCCCGCAATTATATAACCAAAACCTAAAAATCTCCACGAAAACTCTGACAACGTCTAAGTGTACAGCTTCTCAAACATTTGCCGGAAAAACCTCGAGAGCAGCCAGAGAAAATAAAAAAATGTATCGCTCGCTCCCGCAGCCCAAACAGATTTAAATCAAAACCGCTGTAAATCAGCCGCGTAATCTCGCACACTAAAACTGAAGGAGCCGCTCTCCGTGTCGTCCTAAATAAATTTCTCGGCCCTATACTCCGCAAACACATGGCACAAAAGTATATAGCCTCGCATTACAATAACAATAAAAAATAAAGGCCTCTCCTCGCGAGAGAGAAAAAACAAAAAGCCCGCAAATTGTCGGAAAATCGCTTCATAACGCGACGCCGCAGATAAAACACGCTCTCCTTTTCCCCTATCTCCATCTCAATAAGACGCATTATTATGAAACTTAAACGGCCGCGTAGTTCACCCTCTCTCTCTTTCTCTCGGGTTACATCGCGATATAAGCCGAGGGATATTCGGTGCGGCTATGTATACATAGTATTATAATACATGGGAATCGGAGCGCGTGACCGGCGCTTATAATGTGATTAATCGCTTTTCACTCGGACGTCCGCCTATTATTGTTCACGCAAGTTTCCGACCGCTTGTGCCGCTCTCTATCCCTCTCTGGTATGTGTGTATATAGATATATAGATCCTATATAGACTCTCAGCTCGTGCTTTTTATCTTTTCTTCGTGGCTGTGCTATCGCGCTTTTTCTCGCTCGTTCCAGACTTTCTCGCTCTCTTGATTTCACCGGGATTTAGCTTCTTAGAGCTCGCGTGCTCTTTTTCGCCAATTTTTTCATACTCGGCGTCGCCTTTTCTCGCGCTGTTTTCTCAACACTCGATTCGTTATTAGGAGATCGAGGTAGAAACTGTTTATTGTGGATTCGATGAAAATTTTTATTGTCGCTATTTGTACAGTGCGACTTGTAGTTTAGAATCTTTTTAATTAGAAGCTTATTTTTAACTAGACACGAGTTGGAGGGAGAAGTTGGCTGAAGGGGAAAAGGAGCTAATCACTGCGCTTAGGAGTAAATAGAGGAAGAAAGTGTCTGTTATATAGATAAAAAGAGGCGCTCGAGTTCGTAAAGGAATGTACGAAAGTATGCTGTAAATTGAGAAAGTTGGTTATCTCTCGAACGATACTTTTGTTCTGTCTATTATAATACTTGATGATTACATCATTATAGACTGATTGATGAGCTCTAATATAGTCAATTGTTGGAATCGAATTATGGCTGCGATCCAATATAGATAGATGATTAATCCTCTGTACGTAATCAATGTTTACAATGACTACATATTAATATACTATACCGCAGTACGAATAGAATCCGTTATTGAATAGCGCAAATATTATATGCTGATCAACATTCAAATTATAGTCATCTCGAGTCGGCCGAAAGCGATTAACGTGCAAATGCATTCAAAAATCGATCAAACCTCGAGCAAAAGTTTCACGTAGCCTACATACACACACACATATACATCTATCTCTTCTCAATCGAACGGCATTAGAGTCGGTTCCGCGTCTCAGCCGCGAATTTTCGCTAATATTAACTCGGCTGTCATCGCACGCTCGCGCTCATCTGTCTCTGCGCGGTTAAACGCGGCTCGAGCTCCGAAATCCTCGTAATGCCTCGCGGCGACGAGCTTCTCTCTCTCTAGCTCTCTGACAGCCACGTGTCCTTATCAGGGTGTGTGTGTGTATGTGTGTGTGTGTGTGAGAGAGACCATAAATATTACGCGACTATGGTTTTGACCGAGGATTACAGCGAAGGATTTGCTTCTGTAAAAAGGTGTTTTTGAAGTCGAGATATACGTATACTGGATGTTGAAGTTGAATCGAACGAGATGTTTTTAACGATGCGCGTGAATATTTTGTAGAGAAAAGAGTATGGAAAATTTCTCGGAGAGATTGCGCAAGTTTCCGAGAGAAAGAGAGAGAGAGAGAGACTTTCCTGTCTTATATCGATTTTTTTCACTCCGAAGTTTACTGTCACGGTCGATTCTATATTTCAGCGAGTTTACTGTAGTTTGATACGACAAATTTATGGCAGTCGGAAAAAGCCTGTCAATATCCCCAAGTATATGTGATTTAAGATGCTCGCGTTCGCCTGCTCTGTTTAAACTTTGAAGAACTTTATAAAATCAGATGTGTCATATAAATCAATCGTGTAGTCGCGCATTGGACGAATACAGAACCAAAACCGTCGATTCATAATTAGTAAATGACAATCGCATTTTCAGCTTCTATTCTACTTTTCGACGGTTTATATAATTAGTTACCTTTTAAACTCTAAAAAAAACTCTATAGTTACGTAAAGTGCAGTCAATTAATCAAGTATGTGCAACCATTTGAATCACCTCATACTCACAGCACACATCCTTATAGCACACGATCCCGCTAATATGATCCATCGTCTCATGTCGACAGCAGCTAATACCAGAGGGATAAGCATTACGCGAAATAGATTCCCCGAGCTTTTGTCTCAAGGGCTTCTCGCTCCACCGCTAAGAACGCGCACACCTAAATCCAGAGGAGCCAAGTTTATGACGCTGCTGCAAAGAGAGAGAGAGAGAGAGAGAGAGAGGGAGTTGACTGTGCTGCGCATACAATCGACGCGAGCGTAATCTTTGGCCAACTGCCAGAATGAGATCGTTCTTTTTGCAATTAGCCTAGCTATGCTGGTGTCGAGCTCTGTGAGGAGGAGAACTGCTACTATTGGCAGCCAAGATTCAACCCTGATGGCGGTGAGGAGCGATACATGCGGGAGTACCGATGTTTTGCGAGGTGTTATCGGTTGATTGGCTTTTCATTCGACTGCTTTGATGTTTAATGGGAAATTTTTCAATGATTTGTCTGATTAGATGGTGTACGAGATGAACTGCTTGTTCATATCGTCGTTATTATTATTATTATTATTAATTTTGAATTCTAATTCCTCTTGAATACTCGAAGCATTATTATTATAGAAACAGCTTTCCATGTAATGTACCGAAACTCAAAAGTACATAACAAGCGGCTTTGGTGTTTCGTTATTACAATGCGTTATTATCTTCTACCAAGAACGTTATTTACAAAACATTGCCGGATTTAATGAATGCACTCGCTCACAATGCATTCGAAAAATAATTACACTAAAGCGAATCGATTCAACAAAAAATAATTTTAAAAAAAGTATAATCTCTTAAACAGTCGCCTCACTATCTAGAAGATCACGTCCTCTCAATTAAAATACTGTTTATACCAGTGACAAAAGCCTTTTCTCTTCCTCTTTATCGAACTCTCGCGGCGTTTAAACGTAATTAAAGCTGCATCGCGGCGCTATATACAGGCGTCGCTAATAAAAAATTCTGCGCAGCCTGTAATTCCCCGATAAAAAGCTTTTTCCCTCCCCGACGAGCTTAACTTCAAAAATCCGACAAGTGCAGCACGTTCCACATACTCGCGTGCCCGCGAGCCTTTGCGAAATGTATCGCGTGTGCGACTCTAACCTTCGACGTGCTCGACTATATACCCTATACATATATAGGTAGAAAGAGAGCTTTTTTTCGCGACCCGCTTCTTTGTCGTCGTCGTCCCGTGTCCGGTGATTCGGTCGTGAGGGTAGATAGTGTTTAGCGATAAGGGAGCTTGCGAGAGAGAGAAAGAGAGAAAACGCTTCATTATTTCGTGAAAGGCGTGACTTGGCCGGTGAATTTTTCACGGAAGTAGTGGAAAATAAAAGGGGAGCGAGAGTAGAGAGAGAAAGCGTTCTATAGGTACGTGTGTGTGTGTGTGTGCAGTGCGGGGAAAATCGCGAGAGGCGATTATTTTCGTTCGAAGCTAAAGAGGGAGGAAGGCTGCTGACTGCGTATATACATATATATTTATGTGTGTGTATAGGTATACGAAGAAGGCGGCGGCGAGTCGATGTTTAGCGCGGGGTAGTGCACTAGAATTACAGACGATTAAATGCAAAGTCGAGTGGGCAATCACAAGGGCCTAATTATTCTAAGTGTTACTTTTAGCCGGCTTAAGCAAATACCTTATATAGCGAGAGACTTCTCGTTGCAGCTAGCTCTCACGCTCGGGATTTCTTTCGACGGAAATGAGCTTGCGGCTGAGCTTAATTATTAATCGAGTGTGGCTACTGGAAAATGTCTGCAGTCTGTTTGCAAGCTCGTAACGCGCTTCTTATTTTACTTGCAAGCTTTTACAAACATCTATGCGCAGCTGTATACGCGCGTTAATTGAAAGCTCTCGCGCAAGCTTGCCTTTTAGGCGGGTTGATTCGTCGTCGCTGATTAAATTTTCGTAGAAAATTTTTCGTATTATATACTAACGAAAAATTGTTTTCGCAGCAACAATAACGTGCTGCTGTACAAAGTGAATTACGCTCTCGCGGAAAGTAGAAATTATTCAAAGTTGTTGCGGCACACGCGAAAAAGACGCTCAAAAATTATAACGTCCCGCGGGGTGAGTTGGACAAAAAAAAAAAAAAGGAAAAAACGCGCTGTTAAAATAGTGGAGATTAAAACGCGGGATATGAAGTGCCCGAGAGCACATCCAGGGGAAATAAACGATCTGAAAAGTTTTGAGCGAGTGAAGCATGTGCGTGACGGCGGGAGGAAATGAGGAGCAAAAGGACGCATCGACGTCGCTATATATACTACTGCCGTACTGTTCCCGGACATTATCTACTTTCGACTAGTAGGTATATACTTATTCGGTTTTATGGAGATTTAAAAACGAAACATTTTTTCTCAAAACGATGTTTTAAATAGCCGTCGTCGTATAGCATAAAGTTTCTACAGGATAATACACGAGAGCTTGATTCATTTACCATTAATTTTTCGGTCTAATGATAAAAGCAGTGTAGGAATATTCATCAAAGCTCATCCCGAAAATGCAAAGAAAGCAGCAGCCTTTTAATCTCCCCCGCACATTTCCCGGCAAAATAAAAAAAAAAACACGATCCGACGACCCCCTATAGTTCTCTCTCGCACCGAAAACCTACTCCTACATCCGTTGTTGATTCGGGCGCAGCCGCGCTAAATCATGATTACGCAGAAATCCAATTACCTTATCCAAAAAGACATTATATTTCAATTAAACCTCCCCCCAGCTCGCTCTCGACTAAAACACATTCCTCCGAACGAATCGCGCTCTTCTCTGCTGTACATCCCTGCGTCGTTGCTTTAAAATACCCGAGAGAGAGAGAGGGAGATCCTAGAGTAGGAAATAAACAATCGGAGCAATTTGCCGCACGCGTGACAAATGGCGGGCGGCGCCGCTGGTGTCACGGCTGTCTTGGCGAATTCGGCCGGGCTCTATTTTGCTTATCAAGCGATTCTCCTCCTAGAGAGCTGACTATATACGTATATATATATACACAGATGCACACAACACAGGACACATATACAGTATATATATACAGTCATGGCCCGCGAGCGGATAGATAGGACGCAGGAGGAGGAACTGCTTGTCGCAGGCAGCAGCCGAAGCTTCTGACGTGACAAGATGTCACGCGCCACTCGGCTGGATCCGGGAATAACGCGACTCCTCCTTCGCTTATGCGCGTCCATATCCGAGCGACGTAATGTGCGCCATATATACATTTCGAGCTCTAAATACACACGGCCGTTTTCACGCACTATAGTAGTGTCTCTCTCTGTGTGTGTGTGTGTATTGCAGTTGCGTCCCAGCTATACTCCCTGTAACAATGTACAAAGCCAGATGGAGGCACGTACTGCTGCACTGGTATACGCGCACTAGAGGCAAACAATGATTGCGTGCGACATGTAGAGCGTGTGTGTGTATAGACGGACCGAAAAATTTGACGGTCCTCTAGTGTGATGATAAAGGGTATTGTTCCGGTGCTATATGTGGCATTGATGTGTGATTTGGGATTAATTGTGAGACATTACTGATGTTCCGTCTTGGAGGCTTCGCTTATTGTGTGCTGGATTGTATGCGTATATTGTATTGCGTGATATCAAAAAGAATAACAGTAGAAATATATTTATATACGAGGGTATAGTAGATCTTGTTATCTCGTGGGTATATAATTTATATATAGGGAAAAGCGCGTCTTGTATTATACGTATAACAAACCCACTTTGCCGCTTTACGTCGCAAACGCTTACTGCGCCTTTTGCGGTTTTATTTAGGAGGGCTCGTTTTTTATACGTCGCTTTAAAAATGCGAGCTGTACGCTTTATACGGAAAATTATATTGTGTATATATATTTTTTTCGAAATATCGCCTTTTTTATACGCTCGAGCCGCTATTTTTACGGTCGAGCTTTAATTGTGAGTGAGCGTAACGCAATTTTAGAACGGATACTCTAATCCGTGGTTTCGGTGAGCATCCGTCGGTGTTACGTGTAAAACTCACAATTAACTTTTAAATCCTACTATTAAACATTCATCACACGAGAGCTTTCGTGCTAATAATTTATCACTTCGTCGATGATGATAGCACTTGCTAATAGGCGGTATATATACTCAACGCACTTCAATTTCTAATGCACTATATTAACAATTCAACGCGTGCATTTGTCAGTAATTTTAATCATGAAATTCATACACTAACCTCCGCAACAGAGAGAGAGACGCACATCAGCGCTCTAACTCGAAATCACACACACACACATCTCTCTGTCTCTCGAGGCAGTTGCATCTAATCATTCGGCTGGGGCGCTCGATATTTCAGTAGGTTTCGGGCCGACGGCGTGCGATTTCGGGATTAACGCCAACAGCAGAGCAGCAGCAGCAGCCATTGTGATATCTGGGATTTCATTCGGCGCTTTTGGGCATTCCTCCAGGCGAACGATTGAGGCGCGAAGAGCCGGAAGCTTTTAATAAACATCGAATGCTTTTTTTCCGTGCGCGCGCGCTCTTTTGAACGCGGGAGTTATGAATGAGGCGCCGAGCGGTATTGTTGATGAGAAAGGAGATTTCGCGGCTCTTTGGCTATATCATCGCGCGAGGCTATATATGCGAGGCAAGTTTAATGGATATCCAGCCCACAGCTGCTGATGCATATTTTGTGATACACTATTTTTCTTCTTTCGAGAGTAGGCTGATGCTGCTGCTGGAGTGAGAGAAATGTGGGTTAAGTGTGATTAAGGGATATGAAGAGTTATCAATAACTGGTTTAGAGGAGCTTCGTTTATTGAAGAGCTTGCGGAGGTCGTTTGTTGATTTTGTTCCTTTTTTTTTTTTGCTTCGAAATTGCTATCGTATAAGATTCGCTGAAGTAGATTTAGTCGTTTTATTTAATTTTATTATTTAAATAGGATTATGGAACGATGATGAATCTTTTTTTAATAATTTATTGTGTCTCGATCTGAAACAGTATTTCATACTTCAAGATGAATAATATATTATATACTTCGAAAATCTACCAAATCAAAATTTCATACTTTTCAATCTTATCTGAAGTTCTCAGCTATGTACAACATTGATGAACGGAAATATGGTTAAATTCAATTCTCGCAGTTAATATTCGTATTTGATTCTTGCATTTTACTGTCACATTAGAGGCCACTATATTATTCAATTTTAAAAGTATAACTAAAATGAAACAAATGGATATTTAACACAATCATACACTAATATAAGATTTTCAGCATCAAGAAAACTTTCAAGTATATCAGTAGGACTTGAAAAGAAGTTTACAGAAAAAAAAGTGAAATTTTCCTTCGATCCCTCAATACCCTTCGCCAAATTACCATTATATATATTATACCGTCTCAAAATCACGTCCAAGTGCCGTCTGCCCAGAAAACTTAGCGGATAAATCAATTACCCGACATGTAAATCCACCAGCAAGCTCTCAGTCTCTCTCTCAAAATCGTTCCGCACGAAATTGAAAAAATTTTCATCCCCCTCCAATAACAAGAAAGTGTAGAAGACAGAGTCTCTCTCTTTTTTTCGCCTCGCTTGCCGCTTAAACGGTCGCTCGCGGCTCTTTTAAAAGTCGAATTGTTTGATTGCGGAAATTGATTGAAATTCCGCTCGTACGGATATCCAGATTCTCTCTCTCTCTCCCTCTTTCCAACAAACACTGCACACATACATATACTTTATCTTACGCTCTCTCTCTCTCTCTCTCACACAGCGAATCCACGGCGAATTGAATTTTGGCCCGCGCCCCGGAAAATTGTTATGCGCGCCAGAACTGTCACCGACTCGATATTCGCATCAAAGCTTCAATTACCGCGTGGGGCCCACACAACAATACGGCGAAACCACGGTATTTCGTGTTCGGATTACGCGATCGGCCAAGCTTTCCTCCTATATATATATATACACTCGCAGTTATATGCGCACGCGTGCGCGCTCTCGTTTCCTTTTTTTTTCGTTTGATTTTTTATTTCCTCCAGCACGACTGATGCAACCAGCCGTTAACCAATATAGATACGACTCGAGCGCGCAAAACGATCGATTATCGATGCGCCCAGGAGGTATAGGAATATAGGCGTATATATAAAAAAAAAGGATGCGCGGTTTTATTAAGTGATACGCCAGTAGGAAGCTACTACTACTACTACTGCTACTGCGGGTATATATATATATACCGTATATGGTATAGGAATGCACTCGTTCCGGAGGAGAAGCTCTATCCGAGCTTCATAAAAGCTAAGTGAATTTTCACGAGGGAATAAGTTTTTACGCAGCCGTGTATACGCGGTCTGATTATGGTTGGCTTTCATCGAATTTGCGTTATTCTAACAAACGCCTTCGCCGACGATCAATTTCATGACTGCAGACGCTTTCGTATATTGCCCATTATCGATTTTATATATTATTTTATTATATAAACGTCTTATATATTGAACGAGCTATTTTTAAACGAAATATTGCGAAAGCTTGAATCTAGAGCAATATGTAAAAGTGCTTATAGAAACATAAGCCGGTGTATTGTAAGAGAACGCCCCGAGAAAAAAGGACCGGTGCGCTAATTGCGGATTATAATCGACAAAGCTTTTCTCTCTCTCTCTCTCGGGACTCGTTCATTGTACGCGCGATTTCTATATGTATATACGTATATATAGAATATTCAGCGTCGCAGGCGCGCGAAGAATCGAGAGGGAGAGAGAGAGAGAAAAATGAAATATGACAATCCAGTCGTAAATCTTAGGATATCAATTGTGACAGTCCCAAGCCTTTTCTCGCTGGAATCAGATTCCTTTTTTTATTATTCGCCCGCGATTCGTCGTCGTTCATCTATTTGTGTCACTCGCTATACCTACTGCGTTGTAAATAATAGTGTATACACGTATTGATGCGAGATTTAATTTTGTAAAACCGGATTTATGGTTAGCTATCGAGAAAAATATCAGCCCGACGAATGGGCACCGGATGTATTACAACTCTCGACTGGTGATTAATATTTCTGCAATAAAACGTTTGTTTCTCGCGTATACGTATATATAGATAAATAATTTGTCATGCGCGGATTTAGTAACCATCAATTTTGCCAATGTTTCCAAGTTTACGCAACTACGTGCATTGTGCATCATGTCGTAAATAGAGGTATTATCGTCTTCCTATACAGCAGAACGTTCGCTCAATCTCCTTCGCTGCGAAAATTAATATCAATTGTATAAAGACACGATGAAAAAAAAAACAACACAATCGATTGATAAATCTCGATTATCGACATTCAATTGAATGATAAGAAAAAATTTGTATAAAACTGCGTTACAACGTTGTGTTTCACATGTGTATATACAGTATAGCACCTTGTTTATTTATTCCATCGGGTCAGTTGTTGGCATTTTTACGGCTCTCGACGGGGGCACCTTGAGGGTAATGTTTTCCCATCTTCAATCCCTCCGACAGACTCCGGTTGTTGGCCTACTTGATTAGAAGTACTGACGAGGGAAAGGTAGTCGTGTGACACGGGGTCGAACCACAGAAAACCTACACACACACACACACACAGAGACGACCAACTTGTGCGTTCCAAGTATGTGTACGTGTGTACTTTGCTTAGCCCACTTAATGCCCTTCGGCTTCGTCCATTAGGATACTCTCTCTCACTCTCTGTGCTGTTAAACAATCGCGAGTTTATATATATATATAGTCTAAGCGAAGATGTATTGTGTGCAGTGTGTGTTAGTGCGAGAGATGTAGTATCGTCTTAATTAATTTGCGCGAAACAATTGGAGCGAGACTAGTGTAGGAGGAGTAGTGTAGGCGAATGCCGTATATATAAAGCTCGAATTTCGGCTGTACGCGGAGCGTATATACTACTAGTTGGCGCGAGAAGTGTATTTTTCTCGATGGACGGGTTTTACGCTCCGGGAATTCGGCAAACGAATTATGCTCCGATGGCGCGCTAATTGCAGCTTTACCTGTGCGTATCGTCTAGTTTAACGCTTCTTGCTCTTTCAATTCGCGGATTTATATATATACTTACAGGGGGGGGGATAGAAGTATATAACGAATTTTCGTAGATGTCGTTGATGTAGGTATATACACTTTGACTAATTTCGAAGGGCTTTAGGGTCTCGTTCTCAATTAGGTTCGCTTACTTTGGCGTCTATTAATGAAAACGTTCAACGAGACGACGCGGTTCTCAAAGTAACGGTCACATGTAACGTCCGAGCGACGAGACGGTGAGTGCTTAATTATGGACGACACTAGTTATACTGCACTTGCGATAGAGTTGGACTAATTGGGAAAGAGACTTCTTTTTGTTTGATTATAGTTCAGTGGTTACGGTCGGCGTATTGTCAGACAAGACTATTGTGTTAATTTATTGGGTCTCGGAGATTGATGTTTACGTAAACACGACGATGTTTGTATAAGCAATTTATCCGCCTATCATATAGATGAAGCCGTAAATTATTATGCGCTACAAGAATAATCGTCGTCGCTATTAATCTTAATTTGGAGTTCATAAGCACTCGTACGACTTCTTGGTTATAATGTGCAAAATCAATATTTCTTGCTGAAATTTGCTACACAGAGGTTCGTAATTTACGTAACTTACTAAGAACTTCAAGCCAAGGAAAGTAAGGGGATAGGGGCACTTTACGTGCGAGCTGCACTAAATTTGTGCACACCGACTGCACAAGTAAATGACCGAAATGAGTTAAGAGTTCAACATTCAAAGTTTCCCGAAAGATGCTGGTATAAAATTGAATAATGCCTAATTTCCAGAGCAAAATCAACGCGTATCAATTAGAAAATATAAAAAAAGCATTCACGCAACGTCCCTTCCGAAAATTTACATTTCATAATCCGAGGGTCGAGCGGGGGTGAAGCATATAATCCTCTGCAGGGGCTAAAAATTCCACACAATACATCATCCCCCATTATACCGAAACTTGATGAAAACTTTCCGCGAGTCGACTAGATAAATGCTCGTGCTGCGGTTCCTCTGTCTTGTATAACAAGTTCGTGGAAATTTTATAATCCCCACTTTATAATGAAACTGATCAGAAACTGAATATTTCATATACCGTCTCTAAGCTCGTATATACGAAATGATTACGGCAAGATTTCGCGTGGGAAAAGAGAAAATCTCCAGTGTAGTAGTGTGTATAGCTGCTTTGGAAGATTAAATTCCCTCGCATTAACCGGCCGCGCAATGCATACGAAGTACTAATACAGTAGCCGAAAAAAGAGGGGAAAGAAGAGACGCGGTTAGAAATTTCATACGCGATTCCCATGTGCTTTTAATGAACACACGTGTTTCCTCCCACTCCTTTTTCCTCGAATTAATTGAATACACGCGCCTGCAGCTAGCTTCCGGAGAATTCATTTTCCGATAGCATTAAAAACAATCTTCTAGAGCTCGTGGGATTTTCCAATTTTCCTCGGAGAGCTCGAGAAATATCGAATTATCAAGTCCCTCCTCTTTCTCTCTCTCTCTCTCTATGTGTGTGTCTCTCGGCCCTTTCTTCCAGCATAGCTGAGGCTTTAGTATATAGTAGTGCAGGGCCCCAAAGCGTAAATTTTGAATCACGACGCGCGCTGTGTGTAAGGGGGCGGAAACAGGATTTCGGAAGTGATTTAAGTTCCGGCCCGAGGAATTGTCTTCGCGTTCTGGCTTGTAGTCTCACAGACGAAGACTCTCTCTCTCTCTCGCAAGCGTGTGTGTGTTTACCAGACAATCGCACACATTATCACGTGCGCACACGTATATATAGCGCCTAAGTTTCACTCTTTCCCTACCATACTTTGGAAGCTAGAATGAAGGGGGAGGGGGGACGACAAGGAGCTCTTAACAATACATAGTACTTCAGAAGTAATTTGGTTAACCCAACGACTAAACTCATACGATCGCGCGAGCTCTCCCCCCGCCACGCGGGGTAGTTAGAGAGAGAGAAGCTTGTCTGGCGGGGGTGGTGTCCACGCATGCGCCTGTTTATTAGCGCGACTGAAAATCGATATCCTGCTCTCTCTCGCGAGGGAAGTTAGTTCGGCGTTTCTTTCGACTGCGTCTTTCGCGCGCCAACTTGCGCCTCGGTGCGGTTGCGACCACCACCACCACCACCGGAGGGCTTTGGCAGTACCCCTTTCTCTCTCTCTCTTTTATTTTCCAGCCCTACTACTGAGAGCGCAGCGGCCGACTCCTTATTATCTCGACTGCGAGAGCGTATTTTTTCTTTCTCTCTCTCTCTCTCTCTCTCACTTGGTCCACTCGACTTTGGGGGCTCTACTGCAGCGGCTTCTCTTGAGTTCCATCTCTTGGCCGTATATTTCTTTTCTCTCCGGGCGACGGCGCGCACGTTCTCCTTCTCTCATTATTCCTTCTTTACGCTCATTTTCCCTCATTCAGACCTCTGCCGGATCTTTCCGTTACTTTTACGCGCTCTTTCTCGTTGTCTCTCCCTCTTTCGCTGCATTTACATTTATTTTCTCATTTTTCACTCTCGCCCTGCACCGACTCCCTTTCTCTCATTACACCGATGAATTTTTCTTATTACCGTCCTCCCTTTTTAACTTTTCTTCTTCTTCTTCACCTTCGTTTATTCTTCGGCAGACCAGCTACAGGCCGTGTCATAATTCATCAAAAGTGCCGAATATATCTTATCAAGTGTCTATCCGCACCGGGCACCATTGAAAATGACAGGCCGGAACGTATTGGAGGGTCTTTCTCCGCAATTTATTTCTTATTATTTCTTCGTGGATGCAATCACGACGCTGCCGACTTTTATCACCACCACCACTGCCACCAAACGAAAAGAGTTATCACGCGCCTCTCTCTCTCTCTCAGGGGGAACTCTGCTCTATTCTTTCGAATACGCTTTTCATACACGAGAGGGAAAAACGTCGTCGTCGTCTGACAAAAGAAGGAAAACGACGGGAAAAACATAAGGAGGGTGCGCGCGCGCGAGAGAGAGAGCGGCGTAAAAAGAAAAGTGGCAACTTGAGCCAAGAGTGCGAGAAAGAGAGATAGAGAGATTTGCGCTATATACATGTATACACAGAGGGAAAGCCGATCGCGCGTCGAGGGACGTTCTATATATCTTATTTCTCTTCTTTCTCGCGACGCTATGACTGATGGCGATGAGTAAACGATTATGTGACCGACGCTGAAAGAGTCGGAGGGAGAAGATGGACTTGAGGGGAGAATGAGATCGGAAGTGAATGTTGTATCGATATGTTGGGCTTCGAGATTTTTCCTCCTCCTCCTTGTGTTGTGTACAAGTTCTTCTTTTTTTTCTCTCCTCACCCTCGAAGAGATCTCGGATTAACTGCTTTATTCCGTGCGAACTTTTGTTGTAGCCGACCCGGGAATTCCTCTCATCCCCGACGCTATATTTATTGTCTTAATTTTATTTTTTATGTAGATGGGGTACTTGGCTTGGCGTGTATAATGGGGTCGAGAGTATAAGAGGGGAGCTCGTGTGATTTGTGCTCGCACAGGGGCTTAGACAGTGTCAAATGAGTTGACGATGAATTTTTGAAAGTTCGCAATCTCTTTTCCTCCAAGGTGTGTATAGTGATATAATATAAATTGAAACGAGATACATCTCTTTTAGAAAGGAGCTTCTTACTTACACTCGATCAAGTCTGATAAAGATTTGGCTTGTCAGTGTTGTCATTAGGTGGAGTTCGTTTTATAAACATTTTTCATTCGAAAATTCGTTGTGACATAAAAGCTTTTCCGAAAGTTAGGGTATTGGGTTGAAAAAAAAATTAACTTTTCAATTTCTTAATGGATACTGACGTTAATTGAGCGAATGATATTTTTCCTCGGCTGCAGAGTCTAAACGGTCGGGATTAAGGCTTAATCGGATTATATAGTTAATGACGTGAAAGACCCTTTCGACTTGTGACACGGAAAATGTTTTACTAAAAATCTACCGCGATTTAAAAACAAAAAAACGTTCTCTTTTGGCAAAGATCTATCCCCTCGATTTGTTGGGTAACATCCCGAACACTCGATTTCGCGCGTGTTATATAGAGAAATGATTAAGTGCTGAAAAACGGGCGAATCACGTCCATTCTTTCCCCGGGAGCTTGAAAAAGCGGGCGAAGCGATGCGAAAAACACTGCAAAATTAATCCATCCAATTTCTTCCGTGGCGAACTTTTCTGCCGTCTCTCTCTCTCTCTCTTTCGTATTTGGGTCATTTTTGTCCTTGAACGACGTCGACTAAACGCGTCACGTACCGCAGCAGAAGCTCCACGGCGATAGCTGCAATTTAAAACCTTTTGAAAGGTCCTTACAAAACGAGCCTTATACAGAGCTTTGCTGTTACTGCTCTATAGAATAGTGGGCATTTCGCTTTGATTAGCTTACAAAGGCGTACGCGTGGAAAAATTTATTATTTCCCCGGCAAAGGGATTAATCGCACGTTCATAATGGATAGGATGCGTTGGATGCTTGCGCGAACTATGTTCCCTTGCCTTTGGGAAACGTGTGTTTGCGGCGGCTTATGTTATTTCAGGAAATCTGCGATTTCTAAGTATTATTTAAACGCTGCGGTCTTTGTAACTGCGCAGCGATGAACTTTGGAAGCGTGATTAAACTTTCAATGATAATTATTCTGTGTCATTTAAAAACAGCAGGAAGGTTTCGGATAACCTATTATAGGTAAACGTATTTTCTTAGTTTCTACAAGTATAGTAAAAATTGAACAGAAATTTTTTTTTCTCGAATTTTATTTAAATGCGATGTAATATATATAGCTGAAATTGAATCCCCAACTGAATCATAATTGGATCATGAATTTCACGGTTCATTATGAAACCATTTTCGAAAAATGATCTGCCTCAATTCAAAGCTGCATATTAAAAGAGCATTTTTATCATTTTATATAATAAACGTCGGACAGCACTTGATATGCTAAATAATCCAGCGAGTTTAGCGGAAGAAATTATACTCGTTGCGGGGATATAATAAAGGCAGCGAAAACAAAAGATTTTCCGTATTTTGAATAGAATTTACACCGCGCCCACTATACAGCATAAGCATTGGCTTTTCTAATCCCCGTCGCGCATCGGCCACAACGGCGCCTCGTAAACAAAGGGGAATACTCGCGTCGGGGTGCAGTATTCATGATTGTGTTTTCCTCATGTGGTTTTTCTGAATCCGGCGAACGTAAAAGCCTCAAACGAATAGGAATCTCGCATGTAAATTTCAAACGAGAAAATTTCGAGCCATGTTAACTTGGAGGTATTGTTACGTTACATTATTATATTCGTCTAAATTAACGTCCAATTCATTGTATCATTTTTTAACGGTGAAATATTTAAAATATGCGATGCAATTAGTTTTTCATTTTTAAATCTTTGCGATATATGGGCAAAATATAATTTCAAGAGGGGAATATCGATTTTGGCTTTGGATGATTGAGCTTATGCAATATGCTTTAATAACACTTTTCATTTTTTCTCAAGTCTGTTTTCGTGCTACATAATGGTTAATGACGTGCAAGCTGAACATTAAAATTGGAAATTTAATTTATGTATTATATTTCGGTATAATTACAATAGTATATAGACTTTCCAAGAAAGATTTTATTAAAAATGCAGGCAAAAATGTTACATTAAAAAAAGAAAAAAAAATAAGCTACACGACCTCAGTAAAGTGCACCAAAGCAAATTTATACATGACATTGTTTTTCAAATCGTTTGAGACGCCGGCGTAAGTAGCGTTGGTCGCAGGCATTACAGGCCACATAAAATTATAATAAAGCACTAAAGCACGCGGCGAGCTTTTTTTTTCTCTTCGTTCTAGACTGTAGAGAGCGAGAGCGCAGCAACAGCCATCGCTTTACTTCTCCTCTCCACCTTCTTCTTATGCCTCCTCTTTTTGTGAAAACTTTTATCGTCGAGGCAGTCTGAAATAGCGTCTGGCCGGATTTCAGAGCCGTTATATATGCTTACGTTTGACGTTTTGCAACGGAGTAGTTTTAGACGGAATTTCTAAATAAGGCTTTGTTGCGCTCGCCTTCGCGCAGTATATATAGGAGGAGGGCCGAGCCCTCGGGTTTTCCGGCCAAATCCCTTCCCAAAGCTTTTAAGTCACAAAAGGATTTGCGTTTAGGATTATGCTTAATTTATTTGAGTTTTAGTGACCTTTAACTTTTCGGCATAAGTTACCGCACGCGCGCTTAGATATATATATATTATACCTACTACCCGGAGAAAGAGTGAGAGAGAGAGAGAGAGAGCAGTGATGTGAGCTGATGTTGCGGGTGAGCCTCGTATACATCGATGACGTTCGATAAAGTTTGCGGTTGCTGTCGCTGCTATAACGCTTTTTCTGAATAGAGAGTTATCTCTCGGCGCGGCCGTCGGAGTTTGCTTTTAATTTTATGATTGATTTATTTGAATCGAATAAATGCAGCGATCTCTTTGCGCCAATGAATTTTCAATTTTCAGGTATATATGTATAAAAATAATATGAACTCATTAATTATTCTTGAGTAAATAATACCGGCTGGTAAATATAGCTCGATCTTTGATTCTTTCCAGTCGTCTGTATCATAAATATTAAATGTTGTTAGCTTGCATTCGATACGATACTGTAAACTGTGCTTTCGTTTATTAATCAATTAAAAATCCGTTCTTATTTACAGACATTCCAAAAGTAAACATAAAAAGGTCAAATCCTCTAAAAGTAACTCACTCGAAAGAAAAAAAAAAACATATATACCTTTCCGCCAATCAAAATAAGCAATATTCCCAACTGTCCATAACAAAACGTTTACTCAGCCCTTGATTCCACTAACTACCCTTCAGACTATATATCTCAATAGCCGGAGCCGCACTCAACAATACAGCGCAACCGATCATCCAAACTCACTCAACGAGACAGTCCTGCACCGTCGAACTTTCCCCTCCAAGACTGTACAATCCCTCCTCACTCTAGCATCAGTATATATCTATACATCGTCCCGATAACCCACCGGACACGATAAGCTCCCGGTTGGTAATTGATGTTTTTGACAACTGACTGGCACGCCCTTAGTATATACTATATATACAAGCTGTCGATAAGCCTCGAATGCAACGACACGTTCTTATAAACCGAGGAAATACGTGTATTTAGAGCCCTCATTATCGCAAAGGACTGCAGTGGTGTTATCGGGGCTTTTCGCGTTCCGGACACACGCTTATCGCATCGATCAGAGGGTGAGAGAGAGAGAGAGAGTCTCGTTGATAGGGTTGCGACCTTCGCCCATTATTCGCGCGCGTCCCCCTTTGGCTTTTGACAATGCACAAGCGGTGTCAAAGTGTCGCGACTGCACTGTATGCGGATGGAGAGATAAGGTCGGGAGCGACGAGTTATCGGCTTGGGTTATCGAGGTGTGGAAAAAATTAACTTTGTTAATTGCACGAGAGAGAGATGCGATGCTATTATGATGCTTTTGACGATTATGCAATTAGGTCGGTGTTGTATATATAGATTGATGCCGAGGTTTTCGACACTTGTTGAAAGGCTGCAGAGTTGATATTTTATTTTTGTATACGTTCACTGCTGCATGAAATAACATTTTATTTGAAATTATTTTATTGCACTGCGCGCATGTAAAAGCTTTTTTTCGATCGTAGGCCAACAAAGTGATGTACGGCAGGAAAATACCATTGTTGTAAAATGTATAAATAATCCGCACTTTTTAAACTTTAAAAGCATATCCACACAACAACGCAAAATAAAATAATTCCATTACACCGCACTCTCCAGCCATATATTTTTTTCTCCGAACGATCCCGGCAAAGACGCACATATAATAATATATATACTTGGCCTTATACGTCCTCTCGTATTTCGGAATGCATATATGGTCCGTTAAATAAACGCTACAACCCAGCAGTAAAGCAGCCAAACAATCTCGACGTATTTTTCCTCATCCGGCATTCAAGCTCCGCGCAATGCGTCCCTTAATTTACTCCGAAACTCAGCAGCAGCAGTAGCAGTAGCAGCAGCAGCAAGTTTGACGGAACGAATCGACGGCGAAAGCGAATGATGCACGCTAAAATTTTAAAGCCGCAACATCTCAGTAGCGTCGAGTTTAGCCCCGGTGGACTAGCACAGCGTATCAGAGCAGCGGAAATATGTCCCTCACTAACCAGTGTGCCCCGGTTCTCTCTTCTGCGCACTATAGTATATACAGCAGCAGCAGCGGCGTCGATTACGTTTACAACGTCTATTCTTTACGACACGCTCGCTGGCTACACCACCACCACCACCAGTATACCGCCACTAAGCCGCTATTGGATGGCGCCCGAGCGAAATGCTCTCGGTGCGGCTGGAGAGAGCTGATGCTGCAGGAGTAGGTATAGCAGCGTTGGCTTGTATACTTCGGCCGGTATTCCGGACGCGAGACTCCACTAATTATAAACTTGTATACGCTCTCGCTCTCTTGGACGCACGAGGGAGTCTGGCGATTTCTTGTCGCTCGCGCTCAAGCTCTTTGGATTCGTGCTGTTTGGTGAATAAGTGGTGACGCGGACTTGGCTTAGGGAATTAATCGTCTTGGGATAGGTGCGTTTTTGGAAAATAGACGATACTTTTATGGATCATTCGCGAATGTTTGTTTAATTCATTTTTATCACATTGTATAACTAGGTGCGCAGTTCGTAATAGTCGGACGACTGATATAGCGAAGTTTCAATCATTCGTCAATTTGTTTGATTTTTAATAAGTATTTGTATTTCATACAAATAATTGTATAGAAGGTTATATCCAAACATATACTTGTCAATCGTCGGATAAATTGAATATTTGTCAGATCTGATCTGTTTCGATTTACAAGTACAGTGCTCCAATTACCACACAATAACGATCGATCAGTCGAGTGTGCGACTGTATATTTCCATCGAATCAATAAATAATCCATACATGTATAAACCTCCATTATATTAGTATCTCGAGACTCTCGAGGCTATCCAGCTCTTGTGCTAGATAATCGAAGCTCTCGACTAGTTTTCTCCTGGAGCCGTAGTACTATATGACCCAGAAGCTTGCAAGCAGCACAAAGTTGGCTGAAAAGTTGGTCGCGCTAAGCAAGCCCGTAAGTATTTCAAGTTAAAGGGAGTGAACGATGGGCGAAGGTCGCACGAGGCTATCCACAAGTCTCGACTCGCTGATCGGAGTGATAAACGTGCGCTCGTGCAGGTTAATCGTTAATTGACTCGTCGCGGTTCTTCGAAACAACGAGGCCTCGATTCCCACATTACAGCTTTATATATAAATCGACGTGGAAAAAAAAGAAGTCTCAGCTTATCGACGTGTATTTATGTGACAAAAGAAGAAGAGGAAGGGAAAAGTCGAGTACTCGATTCGTCGGATCAGCTGTCAGAGCCATCAAACTCACGCGAGCTTATCACGGTCTTACGGGGTTAGTCGACTGTTTCATTGCTCTTCTTCGAACTCGTATCGTACACACGTATAGCTATATATCTATAATATACATATACACTTTTGTGTTTAGTACAGAATATACGTCGTTAACAGCATTAATTCGCGATCGACGCGATCCTAATATACGAGCTATATTTTCCGTTTTATTAATAAAAAATCTCGATTGCCCGGGCGAAATGAAAGCCGTAATCCCGAGCGAGTTTACCTCACTCGTCCACCAATAAATTATATTCAGCGGCTGTTATGAAAGACGCAAAAAGCCCGCACAAAAGGCGTTTTCCGCGGGATTTACACTCTCTCGCTATACAGATATATATAAGAATATTGAGCTTTTCTAATCCCCGAGCGTTGAGGCTCAGCCTCGTATAAACAAAAGCTGTGCTAGAATTGCGTCGAGAATGTGCAAAGTATATATTGACGATTGAATTTGAATGTTCAAAGGAAGGTGTATTATATCAGATACGCCGAATTTCGGATCAGCCGCGGAAACATTAATACGTGGATTTCCGCGGTCGAAAACGGAAATAGCCATGCGACAGTGGGATTACAGGTAGAGTGCTCTGATTGATAATGTAATTATTGATCAAATGCTCATTTTATGCGATGAAATTGCTTTTATATATATCGAAGTGCATCTCTCTCACTCTTCCCAACTGCACGAGTGATAATTTCTCCGGTGATGGTGTACTCTGTTGCTACTGGCTGTTGGTATCGATCTACACTTCAAATGGATTAGCTAGCAATATTATACTTTGACATGCTCCGAATTTCGCGTATATATGTATTATATATAGATGTGCGTGTATTACGTAAATGTGATTCGCGAGTAATATTCAAGTTACGACGCGATCGCCAATGCAATTATTTCTCGGTAAATAAAATGCAATCAGTGATTTTCAACTAACGCCGATGAGAATTTGAACGGAGCGTAATATCAATATTATCAGCGGACTACACGCGTAGTGTAATATAATGGTGGAATTCTGCATTTTTAATTTTTCATAATTATTCATCAACGCGTTCATTAAGAATTTCAGCCGGAAATGTGAATTATTGCCTCGTCGATTGATTACGAGCGAATATTTTAACCGGTTTCTCGTTATAATTTTGAATATTTAAAAATAACCGCTCACCGTGAATTATATCGTATCAAAAGGATATCGAACAATGACAATCCCGTGTATTTCTCACACTCGAATCGGCGCCACAAAAGCAATATCCGCTCAAACACTCAGCCCCTTGCAGTCTTCTGACAGACGGAAAATCCGGGCAAATCGACAGAACGAGAGGGATAATTATGCATGCGACCGATCTGAAATCCGCGACAGGGATAATCGAATTAACTCTCGGAGAGAGGACGAGAGACGAGTTCGCTCTACGCAGACAGACGGATAGACAGTGTCGGAGGGATCGAGCGTAAAACCAAGGACAGCAAAGACTCCTTCATCGTCGTCAAGGAGAAGCTGTTTCCCTTCCTCGAAGAAGAAGAAGAAGAAGAAGCAGTAGCCGGATAAATCCATCTGCGCCCAAGAGAGACACTGCATAGCAGTAGGAGAGGAGATCGAAGCCGTATAGTAGAAGAGTCAGAGAGACAGAGAGGAGGACTGTTTGCGCTCGGCGTCAAAGTAGTACTATCCGCAGAGATCGTGAATATTTGAGAGCGCGGGCTTTACGTCTGCGGGAATTCCGAAGCATTGTTCCGCGCGAACATCAAACGCTGATCTCGGAAGCGACGGACGTGAGCTTGTGTGTGTGTATGTGCGCGCATGCGAGAGCAACGTTGAGAGATAAACAGTGTGCACTGGATATATATACATATACGATATATATACTGGATAGAGAGATAGAGGAAGTTCGTTGGTGACGATGGAGTATAGAGAGGAACAAAAAAGTGTATAGGGAGAAAGGGGAAGAGTTTGTCGATTGGTTGATTGGTTCTTCTGGCTTGTTGTGTGTCGATGCTGGAGAAAGTATTTTGTCACTTTGTCATCAGATTCGAGGGGTATTGGTGCATAGTGTTTGCTAGAGGAGATTGTCGGCTTTCTGAGCGACTCTCTCGTGAATATATTAGAGAAGTTTTCTTGGGAGTTGGTTAAGTATAGGGTTTTTTTTAGTAAGATGAGGATAATTACTATTTTGTGCTTGCTTGACAAGTGACAAGGTATGTAAAGGGTAGATTTTCGAGCTGTTTTCGTTGGAGGGAGCATTACGTCGTGCCTTTGTTATACAAGACACGAAATTATTAAGGCTCGAGAACTGATAAAATAATAGGGGGATTATGATTTATTCGAAAAGATTTTTCGAAAAATAAAGTAATAAATGCAACAGTTGACAAATCGTGAAAAATTACTCTAAAAATTCTGCTTATCCTGTAAGCTGCTAAGTTATAACGCCGTTACTACTCAAGGTCTGAACGAAATGCTATTAAATTAATTAATATGACATGCGCGTTGCAAAGTGGAGCATCTAACTTTTCATCGAGTTTATATTTATATCTAGATTAGCGTGTTCAGGGCACATCAATCAGATAGTTTTATCTCCAAAAAGGGCGCGAAACTTTTCAATAAAGCTACGCGAACCAGAAGTTCTGTAAAACAACGCATATCCATTTAGAAAATTTTTATAGAAATTGTGAAATACTCTTATCTCGGCTATCGTAAAAAGCGGAGCTTTATGCTTTCAGTGCTTCGAAGTTATAAAAGATATCTAAACAAGCGCATAAATCTTTTTCGACGTAACATATCGAACAAGACAGTACGTGGAAAAAGGGTTTGCTTTTTTATTCAAAAAATCTTTTGATCGATCCAAAGTTTTATTTCGGCTGGTGAAATTCAAAATTTCTAGCTAAAAGTGAATCCATTATTTAATCGCGCGATCTCATTCGAGTGTGTTTGATGTCAAGTTTATTTTTAATGAGGTATAAAGCATAAGCGAAGGTTTTCTGATGAAATTGAATATCTAGGCGAAACTGTTCAATAAAGTACGATTACATCGAGCTTGCGATATACTTCCGTTCAGTCCTATATCTAATGACTATAATGCTGCATCAGTTATCAAATCTTCTCCTTCATCAATAAAGTATTCCTCTCTTAAAAAAGTGATGACCGGATATTTTGAAGCCGTTAAAGAAGTGATTTGATTGGTTGAGAAATGAGTATCCGGTCTGAATATACCGCCAGCAATGAAAATATTTCGATTTTGATTTAATATTTCATTTTGAATTACAAGGAGTTATTACATCAAATCAATAATTAAATTTCAAATATTGTATCATCGTTTTGGAGTTTGTGTATTAAATCGCTATATTTTATAAATTAATATCAACTACGATTTTTATCATATATAACCTCAAATACTGAAATGAATAATAATCTCTCGTATTATTATTGTGTAATCAGTAAGTTTCTTTTAGAAACACAGAACAATTATAAACAGAAATCTATATAGATTATGTTTCTATCGGGATTTTAAAAAAGAAGCACATAAAAAAATAAAGCGCGCTAGATTTTAAAAGTAAACACAATTCTCACTGTACTATAACGCAAAACCAAACATTGAACAACCACAAAATCTCAGCGAAAAATCCGTATAATATATATAAAACACATTATTAAATTACTCCTTTTTCAGCAACTCGATGCACACACTCACCGCACACCCGATACACCGCATTAATTTTCATCCCGTCCCGGCTGCAGCAGCAAATATAATTGCAAAGTTACCTACCTAGTCTAACCGGATTTCGCAAGTTGCCACATTACAAAACTATATCCCTCCCGACTAATAAAATCGAAAACGTAGCAGGTCGCCTAAGAGCCAAAACCGCGCGCGACGACGAGTCTCTCTCTCTCTCTTGCACAAGCACATAACGAGTCCCCCCGGAAATGGCATAAAGCGAGAGAGAGAGAGAGAGCAAGAGAGAGTTAGTTAAGGACAAGATTGTATGCAACGCGTTGATTTTGGGTATACGGGAAAAGCGGACGCGCTCGAAAATCGAATCGGCCGGTCGAGCAGAATAGAGAGAGCTATATACGGGCATATCGAGAATCGAGATCCAATACTCGATGCCGCGAGGAATGACTTTGTACTAATCGCACTAGCGCTGTTGCTGCTGCTTCTGCGCTTCCAAAATCCCGAAAGAGCAGGTCGGATAGAGACAGAACGAGAGGGAGAGAGAGAGAGGACACTAACACCGCGCACCTCTAAAACCTCTAAAACACTCTTGACGTGCTACATACGCGCGCTCGCGAGCTCGGCAGAGGGGAAAATGCAGAGCCCCGAAGTACGTACAATCCAATGAGACACACACTCGCCACCACCTACCTCTCACTGTGTGTACTTACTCTCTACACGGAGCTTTCTGCATGCCTGAC
The DNA here is from genome assembly GCA_900474305.1 of Cecidostiba fungosa. Lineage (NCBI taxonomy): Eukaryota > Metazoa > Arthropoda > Insecta > Hymenoptera > Pteromalidae > Cecidostiba > Cecidostiba fungosa. Next base: position 110,542 of record UCOJ01000377.1, read on the forward strand.
CGCTATACTGTTGTTGTTGTTGTTGTTGTTTTTCTTTCCCTTTGTTTTCCAACATTTTTCCACCATCTCACAGCACACTGGAAGCTCTTTTCTTTTATATAGACGGGATTTCCGGAGGTAAATCGATAAGCGCGTTCGCGGCTCGCAGCAGTAGCTCTCGGCTTTTCGAGTTCAATTACCGAAATTTGTCCGACGAAAGCTAGGGAGTGAGAGGCTTGACTTTTTTTGAGTGGATTTTCGCCGATTGCCGTGGCAAACAAGAATTTTACGAGTATTTGCGCGAACGCGCGGATTGTAGTCTCTAGAGTGGACATGTACGTTTAGCTAAATGATAGGCTTGTTGTTTTGTAGTTTTTTTTTTCTTCTTTTTCTCGTATACGAGCGTGTATGTACACATTGAAACTACTATCGTTGCGCTGGCGGCTGGGAAATTGAAAAATATGACTTTTTTCGCTAGGCGCAAAGTGAAAGTCGACTTTTATGGAGGCTGTATATGTAGTGTATATAAAAATACTGTGTGCGCGAGAGCGCGCTACTGTTGCTCGAGTTGACATTTTTGCTTTGAAGTTTGATACTGATAGGAAATATTGACTGCTGAAAGTTATAGCGGTGCAGTCATAAATAAATTGGCATAATATGGCAGAGAGAGAGCGAGAGTTCGAGCTTTTACAAGGATGATTTTTTAATGGACATTTTAAAAGGATTTTATTCCTTTATGCGAATCGGGTATTCAGAGTTTGAAAAGTGAGATAAATGTACTCCATCAGCAGTGAATAGGGTATAATTACTATATTTTTTTTAAATCAAAATTCTATAAAAAAAAAAGAAAAAATAATGAAAAAACCTTCAAAGCCCAAACCGCCCATCACAGCACTCGATGTAAAAACTTTTCAAAGGCAGCATCATCGATCGGTTACGTCTTCTTCGTGAAATTGCTCTTTTGTACTCGCGTAATTACTTTTGTGTGTCGCTCTCTCGCGGGTTATTAATAAACTGCGCGAGAGTTGTACGTCAAATTCGCAACAGGTCGACGTCATCTCGGCAATTTACAAAGCAGAAAGTTGTTAGGAACTCTGTGCCGAAGTCACTTCTAAGTTTGAACTATCTTCATCGGTAAACCGATATGAGTTAGCGCAAATTTCGAAGCGCTTCATTGGTTCAGTTCAACTACGATTCAGCCTGATGTATATACATATATAGAAGAGCTACTACGCATGCTATATTGCAATTTAATTTCTGTACACTTAATAAGATTGCGCGGGTTAGATACTCCGCCGGCTAAATTGATGATATACGGAATATATTGAAAGTTCCTTATTACTGACGTTTTATATGAATTAAGCCAATTTACTTGTTAATGAAATGTGTTTACACGCTGCATATACGGAAAATTAAAAAAAATTGCACTAATACTTTCTTCATAAAACAAAACAAACAAAATTATTTTTTAAACAAAGATGAAATTCTAAACGATCTGTGAAAAAAAATCTATACAGCGTATAAAGCCAGTAACGTATCTTATCAGATTTGCAACAGGTCATAATCAGCTTCACAATTCGCAGAGCAGAAAATCCTCGTAAACTTCGAAATGTCTTCAAGGATCGTGTGCGTCCCCTCATTGAAAAACCGATACAAGTCACCGTGCGCGCATTTGGAAGCGCCTCATTGGCTTTCTCGAACCTCGATTCGATCTATATCGACGCGGTATAGCATTTCAATTGACGTGCCAGCCCGAAAACCATAAAAAGAGAAAGGCAGCCCAAGCAGTGCGAGGGGAGTAGAGATCGATCGATTTATTCAACCGCATTTCCGTTTATGACTGTGTATGGCTAACTTTAACTATTTCAGCTCGATGTTTATAGGATCGGAAACTTCCAATGGGAGAAGGTATACTTTGTGGCAGCTCAGACGTTAAGGATTTAATTCTCCGAGTATATCGAATGATTCGACGAAACATTGTTGAAGCTTATGTTAGTTATTCGACTTTTAAACATGCGAGACGTGTATAGGTCTCGACGTGTAATGGATTTGAAGGCTGTAGCATTTTCCGTAACTCACTTAGAGAAAGAAATATTCAAAGTGCTCTTAGCAGTCTGAGAGATATCCTGAGAAATTGAAAATGATGTGAGCCTTTTTTTGCTGAAGTTGTTTACAAGAGTTTCAAATAAACATGTGTATGCCGGAGTTTCTTGACAGAAATTTTGTTGCCTTTACTTTCGCATCAAGAACTTTGATGCTTTAGAAACGCGTAACTTGTGAGAAAAACATGATTATATCAAAACATAAAGTTAATAACTTTCGCATTTACAGCAGCTTTGAAAAATGTATGAAAAACAATCATTTTTGTAAATTGTATAGCGAAATAAAATTGCTTTTATGTGAAAAAAATGAGTAATTCAAAATTGACTCTCTTATGTAAAGCCCGCGATGGGCTATAAACATTTTTGTACAAAAATATAAATCAAATTAACGTGATAAAATAAATGAAAAAACGGTATTTCACTTTATACGAAACATGTGAATGATTCAAAACATACAAATGCTCTTAATATCCCAATAAAAAAAGACTGTAGTGAGAATTTTAGACGTATAACGTTTTTAGCATTTTAGCATTAATTAAAGAAAAAGTACATCTCTCTACATGCCATCTGTATATCTTAAAAATGAATGCTCGAAAAACTGTTCCACTGTATAAAATCAATTCCAGTCTATCTTATGGCCAGATATCGTTAATATTGAATGAATCCAAATTTGTGCAATGTCTACAAAAGCAAAGCTGCTTGTCAAGTCATCTCATAAGCAATAACCCATCTTCTCCAAAATTCACGCTCCCAAGGACACCTACACGCACTTCCAGTCGCAATCACATCAAATTTTCAGCCTACATACTCAAAGCCAGGCCTACAGTCAAATCTCAAAACAACACTACTATCTTAGCAAACGAAAAAAAAATAAAAAATGAAACAGCCTCGCGCGCGAAAATCACGTAGAGAAAAATCAAAAGGTAATCTCGTAAATGCGATCTTCCTCACTCCTGCAATGAAAGCAGATCCTTATTTCGGCAAATAGAAGTCAGCGCGGAGCCTGCGGTATACAGACAAACTGAACGGGTGAGAAGGACCAGGAACGCCCGGATCTTTTATGGAAGGAGCCGTATAGACAAAAAGGACACGCGCGAGTTCCGCAGGCCGAAGAGTCTCGAGGTGGATGGTTGCGGCCTGGCGCATGCGCATTTACTGCTTCTCTCTCTCTCTCTCTCACCTTCTCGTACACTTACTTCATGTACGTGCTAGCGCCGGCGCTTATTATAGGTTCACGAACCACGAGCAGCCGTGACGTAGCCCGCAGTGCCGTATATTCGTGTGTATGTGTATATATGTATATATACATAGAGAGAGAGATAGATAGATAGATAGATAGAGAGAGAGAGAGAGAGAGAGAGAGAGAGAGAGAGAGAGAGAGAGAGAGAGAGAGAGAGAGAGAGAGAGAGAGAGACGACTTTCGGGTGAAATCTTTCGCGCGCGGCTTATTCCGGTCCGTTCCTTTTTTTACTCTCTATCTTCCCTTCTCGCTTTCTGCGCGTGTATCTTTTGCGGCTCTTTCTCTCCCTCTCTGTCTCTGGACTTTTTTCCTCTTTCTCTTTTAGCTTTTATCGAGCTTAATGTTCTTCGAGCTTTCTTATACTCTGGGGTCGCCGAGCATAAAAGGACGGAGAGGAAGAAAGAAAGGAGAGAGAGAGACAGGGGGAGGGGGGTGAGGCTATTATTTGGCAGGTTCCGGGAAACACAATTTCGATTCTCGACGTGTTAAAAATCTGGAGATAAAATGGCCCCTTGTCGCGATAAATGGACTCGAGGCGGTCTAGAGTTAATTTTTTAGAGACTTTTAGAATAAGATGGATAAAGAGATTACACGGTATAAAGAATGTATCGGGGGTGAAAATTCCGGTTTTGTATGCTTTAGATGACCCCTCGGGCCGGATCACGATCTGTCAATGTTTGTATTTTGCCGTCGAGTTTTTGGAGTCAATTTCTTATCACTTGTGTGCGAATAGAAATAAAATAGCTGCAAGAATTTAATCATTAGTTTTCTTATATAGTAGCTTGTAGGATTAAATTTCTCTACTGCGATGATATAATTTGCATTTTATATGGAATAAAGAAAAGAACGCAGTCGAACATCTTTTTTATTGATATCGATTAAGAATTGGTCAACGTTCGATTTGAAATTTTATAAAAATATAGTTATATAATAAAAGGGGCCCTTTTTTAATTTAATACTTTGCAATATATATTTTAGATGTCACTGTGAAAATACTTTGAAATATGGATAGTTGCATTGTTTAAGTTCTTCTTTCTTTTATGTTGATCATAAATTGAACCCTTCAGTATTATTCGGCAGAAAAAAACTATCGATAGTAGAATAAATCTCTTTGCAAGTGAAAGCGATTATCGAGCGATATCTTAGAAAAAAATCACCACCGGAAGATTTCGAACTGATTGGTTGCAAAGTAGGGGCCAGGTATGAAAAGAGGCTATTCAATGGTAGAGCTTTTAAGATGCATTCGGCAAGATAGATTCCAACCTCAATAGCTCGAATGCAAGCATTCAAATGAGCCTCGATCGTATAGGTACAATTTACAGGAACAGAATTCAGTTGGTATGTTCATTAACGCAATCGATCATTATTTTAAAAATTGACTATTTATCCGAAAGCTCGACTTTGTAATTCCCATTTAATAAATTTGGAGATTAATAAACGAATACATATATTTATTATATATATATATATATATAT